>JAHHUM010002998.1:241434-265840 GCA_036173005.1 Crenichthys baileyi | reverse complement strand
AATCTAACCTGTATGCCTTTATGAACAGGGGCCCCAAAAATAAAAACAACCCCTGTGAAATGGAGCAATTCATTGGTTTACACATCTTGATGACCATAGTACGTATGCCATCGTACCGCATGTACTGGCGGACGGCAACACGCTATGACCCAATTGCAACAGTCATGGGACGTAAGAGATTTAATCATCTGTGATGCCCTCATCAAGGTTGGCAAACAGGCTGACTTCAAGAGCAGGAAAAGAGGACGACCATCATTGGAGGATTCTCCAGAACCCCATCAGGCAGAACCACCTCCACCGCCACTCCAGAGGATCATTGCACCATCGGTTGATGTCAGACTAGACCGAGTCGACCATTTTACCATCCATGCTGAGAAACGTGGACGATGCAGACTGTGCAAGGACGGCTACACACAAACGGCCTGCTTGAAGTGCAAAGTACTTTTGTGCTTCACAAAGACCAAGAATTGCTTCATGGACTACCACACAACAAAGTGACTTGCAAAAACGGCCTTCTCAAGAGGTTTTGAGATGTCGGTGGAGAAAAAGTTTGAGAAAAAGTTGTCTCTAATTTTGTGAGAGAAAATTTTTTTTTCGAATTTTGTTTTGTTAATTTTTTGTTTGTGACATTCAAATAAAGTTAACGTTCATATCAGATTCAGTCTTCAGTGTTAATTTACCACTCCGGGCCACTGTTGCAAATCTGCAACATCCCAGAATTCATTGCATGTGAAGGTTTCTCTCAAAAAAAAGTCTGAATTGTATATTACTACCCCATATGATCATTTTCTCCAAATATCAGATTTTTCCTGCAACTACAACTTAATTTGAGCCTTATTGATTATCCCGTTTGTGAATGAATCTACCGGATACACGAACAGTGATTCATTTGTACTTAACTCAGTGCATATGATCGATGATCGTATGACACCCTTGGATCCAGTTGAAGAGTAATGTCTGTTTGCCAGCAAAGAGACATTAGCGAGCTGTCTCTCCTATCCCGATCATCACCGGTGTGGAAGAGACAGGATGTAGCAAGAGCGGTGCTTTTATTTGGACAGTGATGTCACAGGAAGTCCGCAGTTACCCCGTTTCCTGGCTGTGCCGGAAGTAGGTTAATGCAATTTATTTTGAAAGTTCCAGAAAAGTCTGTACTGGCCTTTCACGTTGTAACCATGGCTGTGGTCCCAACAGGTGTGATGCCAGATAAAATACAAAACCAGTTACAATGAAGTCAGGACGTTGTGCAAAATATTAATAAAAATAGAACACAATTATTTGCAAGTCCTGTTCAACCTATATGCAATTGGAGACCAGACATTTAACTTTATTGAGTTTTTTTTTTTAATATTCACTGATTTTAAATATGATGCTTGCATCACATTCCAAAATAGCTGGGGCAGGGGCAACAAAAGAGTGGGAATGTTGAGCAATGCTCAAAAGACATCTGTTTGAATAATTCCACAGGAGAACATTTTAATTGGAAACAGGTGAGTGTCATGATTGGGTATCAAAGGAGCATCCTGGAAAGGCTCAATCGTTCACAAGCAAGGATGAGGTGAGGTTCACCACTTGGTGAACAACTGTGTGAGCAGATAGTCCAACAGTTTAAAAATGTTTCTCAAAATACAATTGCAAGGAATTTAGGGATTTCATCACCTACTGTCCATGCTATGTTAAATAGTAAATGGGCTGTACTTGTATAGCGCTTCATCAAGTCCCCAGAGACCCCAAAGCGCTTTACACTATATGTCTTTCTGTCATCTGTTTATCCTCTAATGGCCATTGATTCTGATTCTTGTTTTCTCGCAGAGTAACACTGAGTAAATACTCTTAATAAACAGAAATGGAATCAAATTATATGAATTTTAGTCAGTGCTAAAAACAAATAGGCAATTTTTTTCTTTGTCAGCATGTATCATTTAGAGCACAGGTGTCAAACTCCATTCCTCGAGGGCCAGTGTCCTGCAACCTTTAGATGTGCCTCTGATTTACACACCTGAATCTAATAATTAGGTCATTATCAGGATTCTGGAGAACTTGACTGCATACTGAGGAGGTAATTTGTCCTAAGTCCTCGAGGACTGGAGTTTGACATCCCTGACTTAGAGCAAGCAACAAAATTGGTTACAGTGGGTGGCACTGCACATCAAAAAACCACTTCAAGACAAGACCCAACAGGGGAAAAAAGCAAAAAAAAGGATCTATTATTTATCATCATGAAGGATATCTTTTCCAATCACTTTAAGAGGGTTTAAAAAGTCGGGAATTTTGGGCCCAAAAACAACAGAAAGGGCATAGTTTACTTCTTGCCTTACACCCAAATTTTCAATTTTGGTGGTGGTATAAGGGTGTGGGGGAAACTTTCTTTTTTTACATTTTGGGCCCCCTTTTAGTACCTTTTTGAGCACCCTTTTAAAGGGAAAATTTCCCAAAAGCCTATTTGGGAGAAATTTTTTGCAGACAATATCCATCCCTTTAGGGACCAAAATTTTTTTCCATTTTCTGAAGGGCTGCTTTCGGGCGGGAAATAATGCAAACCCCTTTTCAAAACCCAAATAATCTCAGACTGGTTCCTTTCAATGTACTCAGTTGGCCTCCACCAGATCCTAAACCAATATGATCTGGCTGTGAAAAATGTGAGTATAGCTGTCAGATGATGCTATCTTGTACATCTGGAGAATATATATAAACAAATTCCAAATATTGTTCCGTGTACCCCTCCTCACCTGTTGCCCACCTATAAACTGGCATCAGCCCTCCACTCCCAGCAAGTATAAGTAGGTATGGACAACAGATGGGGGGGATAAAATAAAGGATTTTTAAACCTAATCCAAAAAACTTCTTATTTGCCCTTCGGTATTTGGCCAGTGCAATATAAAAAGGGGTTGGAAAATTAAACTGAAACCCCTGTCTTTTTAGTGTGGGCGGTTTCATGGCAAATTGGCCCCAGCCTGGTAGCCAGTCTTCATTGTTTGCCCCATTGCCCCGAAAACCGGCAGAGTGTGAGGGTTAAATTTAGCAGGGTAAGAGCACAGTTTTGCCCCAAAAAAATTAAAGGGCCCATAACATTATGGGTGACAAAAACCAGAGTTAAAAAAAGAGGAAAAATTGTTGGTGCACGTTTTGCTAGCGAAATCGGGTGACCAAGAAGAAGTCTTTGTGATGTATCAAAAAGCCACGGAAATCCAGGGTAATGTCAGCATACCCCCAAGAAGGAGAACCACATCCAACAGGAAAAAACCCTTTGTGGACCCCAAGAGGAAGCTTTTCTGAAAGGGATGTTGGGGGTGCTAACCTGGATTTTTATCCAAAAAACATTAAACAGGGCGGGCCCCAAATCAGGGCAAAATTTAAAATTTTTTTGCCCCTCAACTTTTCCTTTTTCCCCCAGAACTGCCCGTCGGGAGCTCCGGGAGGGTCAATATACAGGGCCCGGGGGCTCCCTATAGCCAACCTTTGGCCCATTTTCATCCCCAAGGGCCAAAAACGTGGGGTTTCAATGGTGCAAGGAGCGAAAAATTTGGGCTGGGAAAAATGTGAAACTTTGTATTGTTCTTTGATGAGCCCAAACCTTTTCCCCTTTTTCCCCCCACATCTGGGGGATTTACGGTGTGGGAAACCCCCAAAGAAGCGTACCCCCCCAAGCCCTGTTCATGCCCAAAAGTGGAAGCAGGGGGTGGATCAGTGAGGGTTTTTGGGTTTGCCATATCATGGCTTTCCCTTTGGGCCCCCAATACTTGGCTGGGAGGGGCGTTTTTCACTCCCAAAGGGGACTACCGAACCATTCTTGAGGACCATGTGAACCCAAGGTTTCCCAACATTGTATTCGGGAAGGGGGGTCCCGTGTATCGGGAAATGACAATGCCCCAATACACCGAAAGGGACGGGTGAAAAAAAATTTTGGTTTGATGAACATGAAAGTGAAGTTGAACACCCTCCCTTTGGGCCTCAAGTCACCAGATCTAAAAATTATTGAGCCACTTTGGGGTTTTTTTGGAGGAGCGATTTAGGAAACTTTTTTTCCCTCCACCAGTTACCTAGTAAAACGGGCCCACTACCCTTCAAGAAGAAGGGCTTAAAATCCCTTTTGACCACTGTGGCAGGACTTGTATTGTCTTTCCCCAAAAGACAAAATTGACGCTGTATTGCCGAAAAAAGGGGGTTTCCTACACCATATAAAAAAATTATTGGGGGTCAAAACCGGGTTTGTTTCAGTTTAATTTTTCCAACCCCTGTATGACGAATTTTACTTGCTTGTTGTTGACTTGCCTGTATATTGTTTTTTCAAAATTTTGGAAAATGACTACTGTCTTTTAAATTTTTTTTTGGGCTCTGCTCTCGGTGGAGGACGCACGGGGTTTTTTTCTCCCTCCCTTTTTGGCCTCTTCTGCATTGTTTTTGTCTTTTTTTTTCTAAGACCCCTCATTTTAAACCATTTTCCAAATTTGCAAATTTTTGGTTTTGGCCCAGGGGTTCTCAACGAAAAATTGGGATCAAATGTTTTCCAGGGGGAAGACGGGGAAAAAGGAAAACCCCTTTCTTCCCCAAAGTGGTACATTCTTCTCTGGATACCAATGGATTCCGGGCAACAGTGAAGATTGTGTTTGCTGCCCAAAGGCGGTTGAGGATGCAGAAGACGTTTTATTTTATTTGGATTTTTGATAACAGGATTTCTGTTTTTTTGGGGCCGGCGGATTTCCGACTTAAACGAGTGGGAAAAGCAAAACGTGGGAGCTTTCAAAGAAAACCCCCAAAGCCCGCCTGCGATGGGTGGATGGAATCTTTCAGAGCGATCTAAAGCTCAGGGCTGAATTGTTAAGAACTAAGGCCCCAAGCTGGATACAGAATCATAGCCGGGGAAACGGGGTTTTGGGGCTCAGAAAGGTTTAAAAAGGGTTTAATCATGGAGAAAGGGTTTTTCGCTTTCCCGAACTTTCGGGGGGAAAATCCCCCCAAAATTTTGGGTATTTGGGTTTGCCAAATTTAGAGATAACCGGGAAAAAAATGTTAAAGTGGTTGGGGAAAACCACCAAAAACTGTTGAAAACCCGAAACACTTTTTGTTTTTTTTAAATCTGGTGCCCCCAAAATGGCCCCCTTTGGGAAGTGGGGGTATTCCCACAAAATAAACTCCTGGATGGGTTTTGGGAAACATTTGGGACTCTTTCCCAACACCCCCGAACGCGTTTACCCCCCAAAAAACTTTGCGCCCGATTGAGAAAAAACTTTTCCCTCTCTTTTCCTCAAGGGCTGGCGGGTCTATCGGTGTTGCAGTCTAATTCTTTTCCCCAACCCCCTCAGGTAATTTTATTCGCACCCCCCAAGGGTTCCACCGCACTCTTGCAAAAAATTTTTTTTCTTCTTTTGGGGGTTGCTTGGGCCCTTTACCTAATTGTGTGATTTCATTAAATTTTTATAAATTTTTTGTTTTTCAGAAGGTATTACCAGCGAAAAACCAAAAAATTATTAGTAATAGAAAAATTTTTGGGGAAAAATGGTTTTCTTTTACACCAATCACCCAGCTTTCTTAGTTAACTGCAATGTACTTGGGTTTTACTTATCTCAAATTTAGTTTCCGGGAAAAACCATTAATTTTAGGGGACCGAAATGTGGATTAAAAACTGTTTTTTTCCAGTGACTCAGCTTTCCCTTTTTTAGAATTCGTGGAAAAGAAAGAGACTATCAAAATTATCACCTTCTTTTGCATAAGATGCTTTATTTTTAAGAGAGGGTTGGAACCAATTTGACCAAAAACCCAGAAGGATTAAGGATTTTATTAACTCCCCGGATTATTAGTGTCATTTTATTTGTTTTTTTGTGTTTTTATTTTCTGTATCAATGTTTCCCTCATGTAAAAAGCCCTTTGATTTCCTTGTTGCTGAAAAGGGCAATATAAATAAACTTGGGTTTGACCCTTTATTGAATAAGACCAAAGATTGTTTTGGGTTTTTTTGTTGTTTTTTTTTGAATTTTTATGCTTAGGTTTAGCTATAAATCAGCAGAGACTCTTTAAAGTTTTTTTTTTATTTTTGAAAGTACCTATTGTCCTATTGTAATGGCAAAACAATTTTTTTTTTCCCAAATTTTTCCCCTTTTGGTGCTGGAATTAAAGTTTTCAAAAATCTCCCTTTCATTGAAAAAAACCCTTTGATGATTTTTTGGGGGCTACTGCATGGATAAAGTTTTTAAAACCGGGGGAAAAAGTTTTTTTAAGCATTATTTTTCCTTTGGGATTTTCTTTTATTTTTTAAAACTTCTTTGGGGGTAAAGGGGCCCTTTAAAAACCCCAGATTTTATAAAAGTCTGAGTCCCGGGAGCCAAATTCCCCACTTCCAAGGGAAAATTTGTAAAGGCTGTCATGACCACAAAACCAGTGTTAGCACCTTAAACAAGACCCCCCAAAGGGCCCCGTAATTTTTCTCTTAAATTACCACCTGCCCATGGATGCCGCAACAAGAAACTATTGCTCTGGGCATCTGGATTTTATTTTCTCGTCAAGGTCGTACTGAAGTGAAGTGAGCTTGTTTGGACTGAGTTCAATTTAATACTCCATATCAGTGGATACATGTGTCACAGAATTACTACTCCGACACATGACAGAAAACACCTGTTATTGATCATAAGAAAGAAAGAAAGAAAGAAGGGAGACACAGTGGACTGACATGCAAATTTAAGCGCTCACTCTCGCTCGTGCAGTCTCTGTGCCTTTAATATTCCCTTTAATTAACTCGATTCCATCATGTCATTTCACTTCTACATCTCCCTTTTTTCTTCACTAAAGTGCTTGTCTCTCCTTCGTTCCCTTTTACTTGCCTTAACCTTAGATCCCAGTAGCATTTTTCTTGTTCTGGCACCCTTGGTCTCTTCATTTTGCTCTAAGCTTTATTTCACTTAACTTGAACGTGCTCATTTAACTATTGCTCTTGGGGTTTATATTCATGCAACATTTTTACTTTACTCATTAATTCTTTTTTTTTTTTTTTTTGCATGGTGGACTGGGTAAGTAAAACAACCCAGTTTTGGTAACTCCAGCAAACATTACAGTTTGGGGTCAGCCCCTTTATGTTGACTGGTGTTGATGAACTTGCAGGGGGTATGAGAATCTGTTTTGGGGCTAAGTAGGACGCTTTTCATTTTTGTCTTTCAATGCCGATTACCCACTTTCTTTGTTTTAATCAACAAGACAAGGGCAGCTGAGAGTATTCTTATTCACATGCTGAAGGGATGAGGTTTGATGCCATGGCTAAATGGACGAAAACAACCCAGTAAAGAGTGCTTCTTGGTTGAGGTTCCTTTTTCAGAGTTTAAGACTCTTTTAGCGGAAAGATGTCTAGTTAGAGGTCTCTCATGTGAGAAATGAACATTTCTACTGGTGCATGTTACAAATATTTGCACCACATAGTTCAAACAGATCTGAGGGTGAAAAAAACGCCAGAAATGCTGGATTGGACATAACTGACCTGCCAGAAAATGGCTGGAAGGCTTCGTGAGAGAGACACTGTGGGCCCTGCCAGGCGCTGAGAGGGATGTTGCAGATGGTGCATGGAGATGCCACAGGGGAGGATGTTTCTGAACTCCCTGTGGTGCATATAAACTGGGGCTTGGCACTAGGGAATGAAGGCAAAACTTTTTTGATTTACTTTGGACAGTCAGCATCACAGTTGAGGTTTTTGTTCATGCAACAACAAAATATCAATATGAAGCTTTCTTAATCCCAAGGCTTAAAAGCAAGTGAATATGTGTCAGTATGTCAAACTAGAACAGCTTGTGAAGCCCACTAGAGGCAAGAGGCCAACACCTCTACTATGGAGGTCAGCAAAGTTTTGCATGGAAGTGTGGTGAAGACAACAAAAAGAAAGAAACAAGCTAAAGCTGCAGCACAGTTTTGAGTTGTAGCAAAATTGCTTTTATTCCTTATAGGAAACCTTAGGTTTGGACTAACTCAGCATCCAGTCTGATTTGCCAGAGGAAAACTTGCATCATCAGGTTCATGCAATGTGCTGAAAGACCAAATCAGGCAGTTTAATTTCTATTTCGAATTCCTGCTGGTCTTACTGGGTGATGTCCAAGATAAGGATGAGAAGTTACCTCCAGGACAGTTTATGAAGAGATGGTCACATCGGGCCCTGGTATGAGGACATTTTTTTTCAATGAAGTAGTATTGCAACTAGGGCAATATGTTTTTGTCAGTGAAATAAAATGAACTCTCATCATTTTGGATTATTTTTGTCTCCAATATAACATTTAGCAAGAATATTTTGCCATAGTTGGAACATTGATTTTAAAAAGAAAATATCAGCAGGAATCATTCCAACTGCACAGCATCTAATACCAGAGGGAATAATTGTCATAATAAGCAATGTTTCAGCCAGAAACATAGGAGTTGATTAAAAAAAAGAATACATCTGAATGAAAGTAACAGTGCTACTCCAACACCCTGCAACATGGAGAGGAGCAATTCTAGAACATAAAACCATGTGAAATGGTAGTCAAATTCTGTAAAATTATTCTACAAGAAATATTACACTGATATATATCCCTGAACTGCCTTAAATCAATTGGTAATTAATAGGTAGTTTTTTGACACAATATCTTAAAATGCATCCAAACATATCAGTTTTGACACCTGTGGTAAGCTCAAAGGATTTTTGTAGGTCCTATCTTAAAACAGCAAAACTGTCTTTTTTTCTTCCTCTTTATTTAGATTTATATATTTCTTTTTTTCTCTTTGTGTATGTGGGAGTTACATCAAACTCCTAATGATAACGACTTTGTTAAAAGCCACTGCAGTGAGCTGTTCACAGCTGTGCACCACTCAGTAATACGTTTGAATCACACAAACAAAACTACTGTGTTATTTCTTTAATTCACATAGTGGGTTTATGATGGATATAAGTTGTTTTAACCAAACACAAGATCAGAAATTGTGGTCCCTGAATAGAAGGGGTCTTATAATTCTTCAGAGACATTCATCCTACCTGCTTAGTAGTTAGGTCAAGCTAGTGCTAGCTATGTTAACATACATTGACCAAGCAATTGGCTGGGAATTCAACATAGAATATCTCATAAAGTGATAAATGTAGGTAGTAAATGTCAATAAAAATCAGGAAAAGTCTTTTGAGGTTAATAATTTTTAATACCAAATTTTGACTAATATCAAAACAATAACAGAATTATTTGGTTAGCAGGTTATGTTGTACTCTTCAACCCACTCTTTGGTAGGCTTAATGTATCATAGTTTTACGAATTGTTTTGACCCACATGCAGTAAGCAATCAGGAGCCCCGAGTATTTGAAAAATTTTTTATTATACGAATGGGGGGGAAAAAAGGAGCGGAAGGGGCCCGGGAAACCCACTGAAGGAAGTAGACACGGTAAGAATGATAAGTCCAGGGGGAGAATTTTACAAAAATAAAATTCTGTCTTACTAGAAAGTGGGGTGAGACAATAGGGGGAAAACGCACACTGAGATGAACGAGCTGGTAGTGCTTGAACTCACTCGGGAGGTAACTCTGTGGTTGACTGATGGGGTTTTATTGCGGTGGGGTTGGACGGGGTTTGCTTGGGAGGTTGTAGTAATCCCGGGAAAGGGTCCCTGGAAGGCTGCCGACAGTTAGAAGCAAGCGTTGACCAACAATTAATCCACCCGAAGGAGATCCTCTTTCCAGCAACAACATCCCCCTTGGCAAGGGATCTTCTAAAAAGACAAGTCAGGTTTTAGTATCCAGTCGGGCAAGGGACTAAACAAAAAAGTTACGGAAAAACAAAGACAGCTTTTTAGGCAAAGTGTGGTTGAGTCTATCCCCACGAGGCAACATGGCATGAACTCCTGGCGGCCTCCATTTAAATACCCTCCAGGGTTTGGGGAAAATCGGGAACACCTGCCACCACTCCTCACGAACCCAGAGCCACCTAGAGGCCAAGCACAGTGCAGCAACAACAAGGAACAATACAGAGATCCTGACATAATGTTTGACATGAGTTACTTTAACCCTTTTTTTAGGTTGAAAACATAAACCAGTGCACTGGGTCAAACCCATATTTCAACCATGTTTTGCTAAATTAGGTCAGGGATCAGTCCAGATTTGATCCAGGACTAGCTGAGAAGTTTAACACAGTAGCTTTTGAGTTTTTAAGACCATAGGAAAAACAGGATTAAACAGAAATGAAAAACCCAGAATTTAAACTTATTTACTTAATATTTACATTCATTTGAATAAATTAGGACACCTTGTCACAGCCTGTGTTTTTCTAACATATAATGGACACATGGATATTTAATGTCAAATTTAACACTACAAAACAAATCCTGTAATATTCTTGTGATATATATATATCTTATCAAAAATACTTAAAAAGTTTTATTTTTATTTTTTGTAAAATGTGATAAAAAATGCTATTGCTGCTGAGGAATACATTAGGATAACCCCACATTTATTCTTACGTTAAATGACTAAAATTACACATAGGTATCTCAAATCAAGTACACATGATGAAAACAATTCATTACTCAGCATTCATATGACTTGTCCTACTTATTAATGCTTCCTTAAAAATGTCTGCAGCCTCTTGCTACTATTGATGTAAAAAGTTCATGGCTCTACAGTCAAAAGAGATTAGCTTCCATGAAAGTTGTTTTTAGTTTTAGAAACACTCAGATCTCTGTCTTTTTGAAGATGCAACATTCTCTGACAAAGGCTTTCTGATACACTGTATCTTTTTTTACATGTACAGTGTACAGTATTGTGCTCTGTATTGAATTTACGTATTCTGCTCTTTATGCATGTTGTAGCTTGAGTTAGGCTTCTGCTGGTCAGAAATATGTCTAGAGCTTTATTATGAAACGCTGTCTGCTCTTAAATTTAAACAAATGGTTTGTTTCATTTAAGTATCGAATAACACTCACCAAACAAAAGAATATTCAAAGTAAATGCATTTGAGGCTGGTAAGAAAAAAGTTTGAACATTTCTTGATAAGAAAATTATTATTTTTTTAAGGTTCCCCAATTTTTCGATGTGACTGTAAGTTATTATTGCTATCACATTTTGACTAATTCTGAAAATGTCTTTTAGAGCCACAAACTTGTGATAAACACAATTTATTGATGAATTAATTTTACTTTAACTAATTTCAAATAAATAGAACAACTTTAACTATTTGCCGCTTTTTTTTACAAAAGTGGTAATCAGGTTCACATTTTAATGTAACCCCTTTGTCCACACCCCTCTGTTATAGTGACTCAATGTTACACTTCATCATATGTACACGAGAGGAATAATAAGTAGCTCTACCATAATATTAGATTTTTCATTAAGGTGAATTATCGTTACTCACTAAAAGCTGTCAGTTCAGTTTCTGTTTGAAGATCTTATCCTCACATCAACTTGCTCATTATATGTGTGTGTTTTCTGCAGTGCTCTTTCCTTTTTCATACCTGCTACAGTCCTCTGTCAAACCATTGATCTTTCTCTCCTGCGGCTGCTCAGTCTCTTGGGTTTCTCTGTTGTCTAAACACACAGGCCAACAGAAACTCTGACAAAGAATCAATCAGTTTAATGAATGAACTGTCTTCCATTTCTCTGTTGCAATTTCTCTCAAATACTATTTACAGAAGCCCTCCAGTAACACTCTTTTTTCTCTTTTTTTTAAACTTATACTTTTATCTTTTGTTTCCAACAAATGTAGTATTTATTAATTAAAATGCCTTCAAATGGATTTTTATAAAGTCTCCGCCATCACTACTAAAATATTTTACTATAAGTCTTATGATTTAATAGAATTTTTAAGAGTTCATTAGGTGCATGCATGAGAAAAAGACATCAATTGTGTCATTTACAATCAAGAATCAGAGAAAGCTCAAGTAGTAGTTTTTCTTAATTGTCTTTGTGCAAGAGTTCCAGTCATCCTTTAAATCAAAATTTATGTAATACAATTTAAGTACATTTTCCAGGATCAAAATCAGGATAACACATTTATAAAACTCTTAAAATCTGTAATGGACATGGTGACTCCTATTTATCTTTGAATGAGAAGCTCATCCAAATGTTTTACCGTTAACAGTGCCACAGCATTGCATTATGGGAGAAGCCTATTTAAAATATTGTTAGAAATGTTTCAAAGGAGTAATTTTTATTAGACAGTCTAAACTGTTATGGTAAGTGATCAGATTGAAAAGATTGCCCCAGCATCAGTGACCTATTTTCATGCAGCGAAACTGAGATAACACCTTGGGTGTCAGTAACAGTGTAGCTGCACATGCAGTGTTAACAGCAGGCTCCTTCCATCTTTGGCAGTACAAAAGATAACCCTCAAACGTAGCAAGATTCTGGCATTAGATTTCACCAGACATACAGTTTGAAATGAATCTCAAAGCAAATTCAATTCATTTAGTTTCTGGCTTGCAGAATATGTAAGCTCTGAATGAAAAACACTTTACAGAAAATTCACAATTTGAAGTAGTGAGATAACCATAAATATTACTCAAAAACAAGATCTTGCTCCTGTCCTATTGAGTGAGGGGCTTTTCTTAAAGTTTTTACTTTCTTGGGTGACAACAAGTGAGAACAGTTCTTCTTTAAGGCCCAACAGAAATAGAGAAAGGTCTTTCTAGTTCATGTTTATGAGTGTACATTATCTGTGGAATTATGCCAAATTTTATGTATCTTTAAAACTTACAACTCATCGCTGGCTTGACTGTAAATTTGAGAAGACAAATAATAAATAAAAATATTTTGCAATATAATGCAATGTATTTTGAATAATAAAATCTGTTTATTTTCAATGGAATTTAAAAAAGCAAAATTGGTTTACAGATACCTCATTAATTAATTTCATATTTATATTCTTTACATACAAACATTTATGCTAATAATTGCATTGCTGTAGTTTGAACATTTTACTCACGTAAATCTAATACTTCAGAGGCCAGTAAACTCTTTTAGTGTCTCAAGGAGAAGTTGGAAGTTTTCAAAAATGGCTTCAAGTCTATTAAATTTCTTAGATTTCCAAACTTAAATGTTTGGCAAATTGCAGCTGGTTTGTTGGCTCTAAAAGTTTGATTTCTCAAAACATAATTGAAAGAATGTCTAGAGTTTGCTCCCTTGCAGTTTTGTCCTGCTGCACATCAACTTCCCATTTAGTTAGACCAATAAACTGCTAATTATAAATGCTGCAAACTGGGACACAGTATGTGCAGTCAAGCTAAAGAAGTGACAGGTGATGGACCACATGTGAAAAGGTAAGATGAAAAACAGCAAAAAATACTTACACTGTAAGGTTGTTCGACTGTGCATTGGAACTTTATTCATATCCCTTTTTCTCATTACAACCACAATTATCAATGTATTTTATGGCGAGAGACCAAGGTAAAGTAGTGCATAATTAGTTTGTAAATAGTAGAAAAGAGTCTTGCTTGATGTAGTTTAACGTCTCTAAAGTTCATTCAAAAACATTAATGAACAAACAAAATCACAAAGACTGCGGAACTCACCAGACAGGTCATGTTAAAGCTGTGGAGAAGTTTAAAGCAGGGTTAGGTGATAAAAAAAATATTCCAGGATTTGAACAGAGCTGTTCAATTCATTATCTGAAAATGGAAAAATACGACTGTAAAAGCTTCCAAAACATGGCCATTCAGCTAAACCTGTAGGTCAGGCAATGAGAGAAATGATCAAAGAAGCAGCAAAAAAGCAGAATAGTAACTCTGGAGGAGCCAACAACTCCAGAACTCCACCTTTTATGGAAATCGACAAGACTATAGGAATCCTTGCAATACCAGCACAATTTGCCATAAGCCATGTAAACAAATGGAAGAATGTGCTCTGGCCAGATGAAAACTAAATTTAACATCTTGGCGTGCACACAAAATGCCATGTGTGATGGACAGTTAACACTACACATCACCCTACATGCACCAACCCCACTGTGAAACATGGTAGTGTCAGCATCATGCTATGGGGATGCTCATTCAACAGGGATAGGAAAGCTGGACGAAGTTCATGGGAAAAATGGATGGGACACTTTACAGACTTTTTTTGTTAAAAAAAATGCAAGACTAAAATTCTTCAACAGATACAGTTTCTATGTGTGGTGCCATCCTAAATTATATTTTAGTGAGCAGATTAGCTTCGCATACCTGCAACTTTTACAAATAGGAAAAGAGTCTCTATAAAAAAGAAACAAATTAATCTACATCACACACAGAACAAGAGAAACAAAACATAATTCCAAAAATTTACATATGAAAAACCCACAACCAGCTTCTCAATATTTTTAAAGAATAAAGAATAAATCATTTTTAGCATATCATACCCAAGATCAAACAAACAAAAAAAAACTGTAACAAAGGTGTTTTTCAAGAAGAAAATCACAAAAAAAAATAACACTGTAATGGTATTTAATGTAATATTGGGTTGTAAGAGTGAGCTCATCTATACCTATGACCTACTGCAGACTCACACCATGAATACTACAAACCTGCCAAGGATAAATAGTAAGCAGAATTAGGATGGGGAACTGAGTGGAGCAGATAAAGGTCTTGCCTTGCCCAAGGAAAGAGGTTCAATGACCGTTTCTTCCCCAGGAGGAAGAAAGGAATGTGTTTTTTTTTTTTCCTTTCACGTCCTCACAGCTTGCCCATGACTTTGAGCTTGTAAGCCTTGGTCAGGTCACTAATCTTCTAGTTTGCATTGCTTGAATTTATGCACAAAACTCATGAGGCTATAGAGCAGGGACTTTAGACTCACCCCAGCAGCGATAAGAGAAGTTGTGACTGAACTCCAACGTAATAACTTCTATTAATAAAATATGTCCAGCTAATGGCTTAAATCTGCAAAAGGTATGTGCACAGCAGATTCAGCAAACTATAATTCTGAGCTTTTTAGCTTACTGTGGAAGGTATCTGTTTGAATCTTAACTTTAGTATTTAAAGTTAGGCCTGCATCCCCTTCAGATTCACCCCAAACTCAGCTGCTCTCTAGAATCAATAACACACTGGATGCAACTTTGGAGCAGGTCAGCCGTAAGTAATGAGAAATGGTTTCTATGCATTCAGTCTTTTTTTCAGTATAGGTCTGCATAAAACATTAAAATGGAAGTGTCATGATCTTTGGGACTTTGGTTTTGTGTTTTGCTTTATTTTGGTATTTATATTTAGCTCCCTTGTTCCCCGTGTCTTCCATTAGCTCTAGTTCACACTGACTCCGTTATCTGTGCGTTTTGCTCTCCACTGCAAAACAAGCCATTCCGGTCAATGCGGTAATTCACACTGGCTCTTTGGCACTAAGGCATGGACGGAGAGTCCTCTTCCATCATCCATCAGAGATACGGATAGAGTCTTTTTTTGATAGATGACGGAGCACAAATACAGGAATTTCAAAGACTCACAGATTAAAGACCTGTTGTTGGATGCATGAACAGATCCTGAAAGAAATCCAGTGAGAATTGCTGCAAAGCACATTTTCTGATGGATGATGACGCAGACTTGGAATATAGTCAGTGTGAATTAGGGGTTAATCAGAGATTGGTCAGATCATCCTGTTATTATACTGTATATAATTATTATATAATTTTAGAATTTCCTTTTTCTTAAGTTAAATTGTTTATTTTTACCTGCCTGCCTCCTCCCTGCATTTGGATCCTGCTCTACACCATTACATGACAGGAAATAATAAAAGGAATCTGAGAGATGATTCTATTTTATCACCCAAATTCATTACATTTTATATGATTGTATATAAATTTAAAACAGGTCATAATAATCTTACATAACTTAAAAATAAAAAGATTTTTAGCAACATATTACCCTCTGTTTTTTGAAAAATGTTTTATTTTTACTATTTAATTAAAGTAACACAACAAAAACCTGAAAAAAAACTGTTAGGATTAAAATAATTTTCTGCCTTATCTGTTTCTTTTCATGCATTGTTTGCAAAAGATTAGGCATGAAAAGATAAAACAGAACAATGCATGAGGTTAATGAAGTTTTGTTTCTGTGCAACAGAGCAAAAACGAATATTTGAATTATTTAAGTCTTGTGAATATGCCAATGTTTGATTTATATAAATTTATAACACAGGCAGGCTTCTCTATTGGGTTGAAAATGTTTACATGTAGCTTTTGAAATCTAGAAAAAAACCTTTTCTTTGGAAGCAGGGGAGTGGGGGAAAAAAATCAAACCAGTATGGAAAAGCCAGGACAATAAGAAGGGGAAGAGTGGAATAGATTACTCCACACTTCCCTTAAAGTGTCTCAGCGAGTGTGGAACACCACTTTACGGTCTCTGGGGGTGGCCCTTTTATTCTACAGCACATCAACATACCACAGAGTATGTGCCCTCCTGCTTCTCTGTCTACGCTCGTTTAATGCTGCTTCATGGCTTTTACATCAGACTTATTTTTGTGGATTTTATAGTTATTGCTCACATATATATACAGGAGATTTTGTAGGAGAAAATCTCAGATTTACAGTCTGATTTCAATATAAGCTTCCCTTTTCTTCCAACTCCATCAGAATGGTAAAACAAGTACTAAATGGCTTCTCACCCATCCTTCTGCAAAATGAACTAACTCATAAAAAATACATGTGTGTATGGAGGGTGTGCGCGTGTCAGTATTTTTATTTTGTTACTCTGCAAGAGTTTTCAATTTGAGCAAAGTGAACAAGAAAAGTAAATGTAAACTGTGAACTCTACAGATAGATAAGTTCACAGTACTTTAGGCGTACTTTATCACAATGTAGTTTAACACAAAAAAACACTATTAAAATAAACTGAAGTTTGTGACTTTAATGTTGAAAAATATGAAAAAGCATGATTTGCATTAATACTTTTGCAGGGCATTGTATGTTTTGCAATGCCAAGCCTGATCAGGAAAACAAAAAAAGCTGAATTTTATAAGATAAAATTACTGGATTTAGATTTTGTTTAGCAATAAGAATTTTCCTTGTGTCCTTAAGGAATAAATAAAACTTTAAAAGCCTCTAAGTGGAGATCCAGGTCAAACAGGGAGATAAATCTTCTCTACTTTTTTGCTGTTATAGAGCTAGTCATGTGTGCTTACTTTTTGCAGATACAGGTAATGGGAAACGTATAGATTTTTTGTTAGCCAAACTCAACCCTGTATTTGGCAATCGATATTTCATAGGCATTTTGCACTGCGCCCTTGTTAGTATATTATTACACTGCTCTCTCTCCACTTTAAAAAGGGAATTTCTTTGAGCTATGACCTGACAGTGTTAGAACCTTTTTCTTGTCTTTGTTGCAGGCATGAAAGAAACTTAAATGCACATAAAAGTACTTGATACCAACTGAAATGTCTGGGACAGAATTTTCAAGTGATCTTTTCTCACATGTTGCTCATTGCTTAAAAAAAGAAATAAAAGAATGTCGAACAAATTGCTTAGGTGACATGTTACTGTAGCTTTTTCCCACAAGTTCAAGAACCTGATTTAACCATGATAGTGTCATAACTATTGAGTTTGATTGACCCAAATTCAAGCAGACTGAGAATTGGTTAGAGTTTGTTGTGCACAAGCAAATCATGTTTCTTCTCCCAGAGTTCCAGGTTTTTGGGCAAGGGTACTTTCTAACGGGAGGAAGAGTAGATTTGGTGGTAATGCAAGGTGAGGATAAACTAAGAATTTGATAGGAATGCAGTCTTGTCTCTTTGTTTACAGGCAGGAGGAGAAGGTGCAGCTTAGTCCAGGATGGCTATGAGACTGCTGACAGGAGAGGGGTGAGGTTGTGTTTTCCAGGTTTGTGTCCAGCTGTCTTTGAGTTGTGAAGGTATTGTAGGCAGATCTGAGGTGAGGAAAAATAGATAGTTGGGTCTGTATTCCCTGTTTGTCTTGTGGTTTCTCAAAGGAGCATTAGTCTCATGGTAGAGGCCTGTAGCACAATTCTGAGGCTACGTTCACACTTCAGCTTGAAGTGACCCAAATCCAATTTTTTTGCCCTTGTGCAACTTTTCATGAGAGTCTGAATGACATAGAGCCGATTCTTTCAAATGCGACCCAGGCCACTTGGATATGTGGTCCTACATCCGATACGTATCTGATCTTTTCAAATGCGACCTGTGTCTGTATGGCCAGATCGCATTTATCCGACCTCTACATCATTGATACTCGGCAAACGTCACTATTCACTTCAATTCAATTCAATTCAATTCAATTCACTTTATTTATATAGCGTTTCGTTGTCCGATGAGCTAACCCCTCCCTCCTACTTCCCCATGTCTAAGGGGATTGCTCAATCCAGCTCTCCATCCAATGGGTCCGGACTTCCCTAAACCTGAAAAGTCTTACTAAGCAGGTTCACTAAGAGTTCTGTTTAAGCTGGTGTCGGGAAATGACTCGCCTAGCCTCTGACAGCCTACATCCAGAAGTCTCGCCCTTCTTCAACCGGAGGTCTGGACGACTGAGTAGCCTACCGCAGTCATTCCCGTCCCCAAATCACTTCTGTTAAAAGGGGTGCTCATTCCCTAATTACAATGGCTCTTAGCATGGGCTAGGTTAAATTTTAGTGACTCGGCACGAGCCCAGGGGGCGTTTTTTTAACAAACTTGGCTAAGGGAAACCTATAAAAAACCTCCTTAAATTTTTTAAACCCGGCCCAAAAAGACTTTTTACCACCAATGAAAAAAACCAAAAAGTCGAATCCCCCCTTCCTCCCGTTTGGGCCCTTTAAAAGGTTCTCTGTCAGCATACAGCTGGCTCTCGTCCCTCTTAGTCATCCTGCACTTCTCTCCCAATCTGCTCAGTCTTAAACTTTACACAGTATCACACATTCCATTCTCAGCTTTTACATTTACTTTAAGACACAGTTATAAAAATCATTCATTCTTTTTTTCATACTTTATAAAATAAATTATATCTTTTCATATATGGTTGATTGAGAATTTTTTAAAATTAATGTTTAGTATTTATTATCATTTTTCAATCATATTTTTAAACATATGTGTTCTAACTTGAAAATCAAAAAATTACTCGTTTTTTTATTACTTGTAAAAGAATGGAAAATCATCTACATCATTTTTTTTGGATCCTTTTTTACACCCCCCCCTTGAACCGCCCCCTTTTAACGTGGGGGAGGGTTTGAGTGTTCAAATGATCCTAGAGGCTATGTTGTCTGGGGCTTAAATGCCCTGGTAGGTCTCCATGGCAAACAGGATATAGGTGATGGGTCAGACAAAGAGCGGTTCAAAAAATCCTTCATTAGGACCCACCTAATCGAGGCACGTAGCCCCCCGGTTACGGGGGAGCCGGGGTCCCACCCGGGAAACCCAGGCCTGGGGTCGGGACTCGTCGGAGAGTGCCTGGTGGCGGGTTGCTCCTCGGGGGCCCGGGCCCGGGCCCCAAGCCCGCGAAAAAGATGGGGCCATCCCCCAGTGGGCCCCAAACCACCTGCGGGGGGGCCGTGGGGGACTGGTGAAAAGGGTTGGGTGGCGGACGAAGGGGGGAAAAACCTCCCACCGAATCGAGTGGTATTTTGTTATTGGCTTCTGTGCTGCACGGATTGTCCAAAGAACAAAATGTTTTTAAACATTAGGGTGTTCATCAGTGCACCCCTTGGCACCAGGAACCTAGGGAGGAGGGCAATATGACTTTGTTGTCGTATCATCAGACCTTTGGCCGCCCCGTTTTGGGGCACTCGGGTGAAGAGAGGGGGCTAGCGCCCCTGACACCACCGGTGGTGAGTTGGTGGCTGGAGGAAAAAAGCCGGACAGACTTGGAGGCCCAAAGGCATAGTGAGGGCTGCTGGGAACGCCTGGCGGGGCCCTCGGCCAGGGGATGTATTTCAACTCCCCCCCTCCGGGAGAGCTTTGGGCCCGATTCCGGGGGGATGTTGGAGACATAGAGTCCCCTGGACCATGTTCTCCGCATCTATTGTCGATGCTGCTGCCCGTAGCTGCGGCCGTAAGGTCTGCGGTGCCTGTCCGGTGGCAATCCCAGAACCCGGTGGTGGACACCGGCAGTAAGGGATGCTGTCAAGTGAAAAGGAGTCCTATCAGCTGTGGTTGGCTTGTGGGACTCCTGAGGCGGCTGACGGGGACCGTGAGGCAAACGTGCGGGGGGGGGGGGGGGGGGGGGGGGGGGCCCGAGGTGGCAGAGGCAAAAACCGGGGCCTGGGAAGAGTTCGGTGAGGCCATGGAGAAGGGGCACCGGTAGGCCCCGAAGCGATTCTGGCAACCGTTCCGGCGCCTCAGGAGGGGGAAGCAGTGCTTCGCCAAAAACTGTTTTAATGGGGGGGGGAGGCTGCTGACCTCGACGGGGACATTATCGGGGGGTTGGAAGGAGTATTTGAGGATCTCCTCAATCCTGCCATCACGCATTCCCTGGTGGAAAAAAGAGGCTGGGGGGAAGGGGGTTTGACTCTTTCATCCCCAGGCTGAAGTCACCGAGGTGGTTAAAAAGCTCCGCGGGGCAAGGCTTCGGGGGTGGATGAGATCCGCCCTAAGTACCCCAAATCTCTGGATGTTGTGGGGCTGTCATGGTTGACACGCCTCTTCAACATTGCATGGCGGTCGGGGGCAGTACCTCTGGATGGCAGACCGGGGTTTGGGCCCCCCTTCATAAGAAGGGTGACGGGGGGTGTGGATTCCAAATACAGGGGGTCAAAACCCCCTCAGCCTCCCTGGTAAAACCTACGCCAGGGTATTGAAGAGGGAGTCCGGCCAATAGTCGAACCTCGGCTTCAGGAGGAGCCGTGTGGGTTTCGGCCCGGCCGTGGAGCACTGGACCAGCTCTAACCCTCTACAGGGTACTCGAGGGCTCATGGAGTTTTGCCCAAAAACCCCCCGGGTTCACATGTATTTTGTGGACCTGGAGGAGGCATTCGACTGTGTCCCTCGTGATGCCTTGTGGAGGGTGCTCCAGGAGCTCCGCTCATCCCCGTACGAGTGGAGCAGGAGTTTGGTCCGCATTGCCGGCACTAAGGCGGACCTGTTCCCGGTGCATGTTGGACTCCGGCAGGGCTGCTCTTTGTCACCGGTCCTGTTCATAACTTTTATGGAAAGGATTTCTAGACACAGCCAAGGGCCGGAGGGGGTCTGGTTTGGGGACCAGTGGTTTTGTCTCTCTTCTTTGCAGATGACGTGGTCTTGCTGGCCCCCTCTAGCCAAGACCTACAGCATGCGCTGGGGTGGTTCGCAGCCGAGTGTGAAGCGGCTGGGATGAAGATCAGCTCCTCCAAGTCAGAGGCCATGGTGCGCGACCGGAAAAGGGTGGCTTGTCCTCTTCAGGTTGGAGGGGAGTTCCTGCCTAAAGTGGAGGAGTTCAAGTATCTCGGGGTCTTGTTCACGAGTGAGGGAAGAATATAGCGGGAGATCGACAGACGGATCGGTGCGGCTGCCGCAGTAATGGGGGCGCTGTGCCGGTCCGTTGTGGTGAAGAGAGAGCTGAGCCGAAAAGCGAAGCTCTCGATTTACCGGTCGGTCTACGTTCCTACCCTCACCTATGGCCATGAACTTTGGGTCATGACTGAAAGAACGAGATCCCGGATACAAGCGGCTGAAATGAGCTTCCTCCGTAGGGTGGCCGGGCACTCCCTTAGAGATAGGGTGAGGAGCGCGGCCATCCGGGAGGGGCTCGGAGTAGAGCCGCTGCTCCTCCACATCGAGAGGAGCCAGTTGAGGTGGATTGGGCATCTATACCGGATGCCTCCTGGACACCTTCCTCGGGAGGTGTTCCAGGCACATCCCACCGGGAGGAGGCCCAGGGGACGGCCCAGGACACGCTGGAGGGACTATGTCTCTCGGCTGGCCTGGGAACGCCTTGGGCTCCCCCCGGAGGAGCTGGAGGAGGTGTCTGGGGAGAGGGACGTCTGGGTGTCTCTGCTGAGTCTGCTGCCCCCACGACCCGGTTCCGGATAAGCGGAAGACGACGAGTACGAGTACGAGCACTTGTTTACATTTCTGCAAAAGATAAGACAATTATAATTTATCTCCACACAGGCCTCTCCAGTCTTTTCAGTTCCAGAATATGAGAACATGCTTGTTTCACTCTCCACTGCTTCAACTGTATATTTTAATAATTGTTGCATGGATTACACAGAAATATATCTGTTGTAATTTTTATGGATTTAACTGTGAGTACTTAAAGAATGCTGCATGGATTAAAGAAAGATCTCACCTTATTTTGACACCCCCTTCTTGAGATCAGACTGTATCCATGCCCAAAGTCCCAAAAGTCAGAGAAAATCAAGGTCTGTATCATAAACACACAAGGAGAGGACCTCATCTTCCAAGAACTCTGAGTAATATGGTGATCGGGGGACTTGCGGCAGGGACCATGCGTCGAGAATCTCAAACTCGTAGATGAAGTCAGGGTGCGTCAAAAGGGGAGATGATACAGGCTCCTTCTGGAGGACAGGTGGTGAGGGAGACCCATCAGCTGCGGGGATCCGCTGCCATCCATGTGAGAAGGTCTCAACAGGGCTATGCAGAGGCGAGAGGATTGGGGGTAAGGGCGAAGGGGGGGAGAAGGGTTGAGGAGGGATTGCCGACATGACCTCGGCCAGCAAGCCATCAGACAGCTGGGGAGGACCCTTTTCGTCTTGCATGGTATCACTTGTAGCAGAAGTCTGGGAGATTAGCTCCTCCAGCGAGGCAGGCTGGTGTTGCTCTTCATCACCAGCAGAAGTTTGACAGGGGACTCTCTTGGTGGTGACAGAGATTTGAGTGCTGCCGTCTGCAGTAGTGATTGACACCTGGCATCCTTTGACGTCGGTGCCTGGAGGAGGCGAATCAGGGGGGCTATGGGTGCCAGAAGCAACAACCCTCCCATCGAGTAGATGGAGGGTGGGCAACCAGAATCGATCTTGAGAATCTTCCCAGATGCAGCTGATGATGGGGAGATACATTCCCCCTTGCTGTGTCTGTATCCTAAAAGTGTGCGCAGCAGCCCCGTAGGCCGATGTCCAGGTCACCTTGTATCGTGTCTGAAGGTTTTGGCTCGTGGTCATGGAGATATAGGGAAGATCCCCAGGACCCTCAATGCAGAAAACACGTGTCACGGTGGCATAGTTGACAGCAATAGAGAGACAGTGGTGACACCAGTGAACTTCAGACGTAACCCACAGATATCTGAGGACTGAGGCTGAAATCCCACATCTGGAACAGGAGACTGTGCCCTGGAGAGATATATCGGAGGCTCATGAGCAGGCTCAGGTGGATTTTTCAGGAACTGTGGACCCTGGATAATCACCTCAAGGGGTAAAAACTAAATTAAGAGATCAAACTAATTATAGAAGCAGGCGTTCTAGCGGCGATATTCAGACTGTAGTGCTAGACCACTTCTCCGTTCCGTCTCTGGGGGCCAGCCAAGGGGAGCAAAAAGGTGGAGATTGAGTTTCACTCGACGAGGAGCCGGGGGAAGCAGTGGTGTAATGGAAGAGAGCTGCATAGGTCATAAGCCAAACCATAATGGCTAGATCAGAAGTGAGTTGTAGCCAATAAAGGACAGAGAGTACTCCCCATCCTAAGCTCCAAGCCACCAAGCTAGCTAGTTTTGCGAGCCATGTCCATTTGCCTTGTCCTTTGAAAGAGAGAGTTAGTTGTCCTAAATATGCGATGACGCCAAAAGCTAAGAGTGGCTCCATTATTGCAGTTACTATCTTAGCAGGTGTGCGACGGGTGGCATGAGGTCCGCTCAGCAGTATCTCAAGCACTAAGGCAATGGTGTCAACACAAAGCCACGGTGCTACCATCAGGCAGCAGCAAGCAAATAAGGCCAAAGCATCATAAACAAATTTGCTATCCAACCTTCAACTACTGAAACCCCTTCCCCTATAATGTGTCCAGCTTCCTGAGCAACTGTAATAACTACATTGCTGACTGAGTGTCCTAATGTCTCATACCAACTACAAGCATGCTGATACGCTCCTTCCCCACAATTCTTCCAGGTTTCTTTAGGTGGCTTACATGTGAGGTTAGAGTAAAAAAGATTATGTCCTACCCAGTCTAAACCCTTATCTATGTTTCCAGAGTGTAAGTGCTGTCTAAAAGCATACAATTCAACTAGAGCAATTACTGAATCAGGAATGAAAGGCACAATAATATCCATGATTCTTTTCCTATGCCTTAGATTGTGTCCCAGTACGATCTCGGCACAGGTCGAGCCTCCACCGAGAGATCTTCTCCACACTCCTCCAATTTTCTTCCACACAACTTCATGTGCATAGGTGTTGTACTCATTATCATACTGGGACTGGCATAATTCTGTCCAACCTGTGAGCTCTTGGCAGGGTCTGCGGGCAAGGCCTATGGTGCACTGAGTACGGGCAGTGTTACACTCCATACGCCAGGGTCTTGGTTGAACAAATCTTTCTGGCCAATTGAAGGGTTGCGGCCAAATGTCTCGCTCTTTGGAGTAAATCGTTGCTAAATATTGGTATTTGACCCAGTAGTTATC
>JAHHUM010002998.1:0-239082 GCA_036173005.1 Crenichthys baileyi | reverse complement strand
ATGGTTTTTCAAAATGTTTTTCAACAAAGAAATCTGAAAAATGTGGCGTGCATTTGAATTTAGTCCCCCTGAGTCTGTAGTTTGAAGAACCACGTTTTTCTACCAGTGTTGGACATCTAGAGACTGACTTTTTTGCCCGTTTTCCTTTGCAATAGCTGAAACTCTTGTCACAGCTCCTAAATGGGTTTGGACTTTCCCTGGGCCATTCTAGCTCATCAATATACTTTGATGTAAACCATTGTAGCTCTGGCTGCATGTTTAGGGTAGTTATTCTGCTGGAAGGTGAACCTCTGCCCCAGACTCTAGTCTTTAGCAACCTCCAACATGTTTTTTTTTTTTTACAGTATTTTCCTGTCTTTATCACCATCCACCCTCCCACTAGCCCTGACCAGCTTCCTTTATCCTGCTGATGAAAATCATCCCCCTAGCATGACGCTGCCACCACCATTTTATCCCAAGGGGATAGTATCTTCATGGTCATATCCAGTGTTAACCATTGTTCACACACAGTGATCTGCATGTAGGCCCAAAAAAATCCCTTTTCTTCCACCTGTTTGTTGTGTCCCTACATGGCTTGCTGCAAACTGAAAACTAGAACTCTTGTGACTTGATTTCAATAATAGCTTTTTTTTCTTATCACTCTCTCGTAAAGGCCACATCTGTGAAATGCATGACTTTTAGTAGTCCTGTAAACAGACATTCCCTGCGCTGTATCTCTTTGAAGCTCCCCCCGAGTTACCAAGGACCTCTCTGTTGCTTATATTCAATGTTCTTTCTGTCAGTTTCTGTAGGTGTGGGGTTCAGTTTAGGCATACGTCTCTCCGTTTTCAGATAATGGATTGAACCATATTATTTTAAGAAATCATGTTATAACCGAAACCTGCTTCACGACTTTTTAGACTCTTTTTACTAATTAGGCAACTTCTAAGAGACTTGTTTTATTTAGGGGTTTCAGAGTACCGTTGTGTTTGTCTGTCATATAAATTAAATTGAAGCTTGTGGTTGGAAAGTGACAAAATGTGAACTCGTTCAACTGCTGTGGATACATTTGCCAGGTGGTGAAGACTGGCCAAACGCTAAGAGCGTATAGCTGGAGCAGGTGCACGCAAGCCCAAGGCAACAAGACGGGCTTTTCATTGCCCAACATGGATGGATGGGTTCAGTTTCAGCCCTCGTGTAGATGTGGGATGAGGTTAAAAGCAAAGCCACCCACCTGTAGGCCCGTAATTCCCAACCGGGGAGAAGCACAGAAGAGATCTTAAAAGAAAGGACACACTCAAATGAAGATGGACTCGAAGAGGAAAAATGGTTCTCTTTGCTGTGAGATGAAACTAAGCTGCCCACATGAAACAGCCAGGGCATGTAGCTCAGACATGACGTAGGTGTAGAGATGGAGTGTCTCGTTTAGTAAATCTCCATTCAGATACAGTCGGCCTGCTGGGTTCAGATAAAATTCTCTCTATCAGAGAAAAGCAGTTCAGCTGTGTGAGTCTATCAGCTCTGCCAAGGCTGTCCTGTGAGCTGTGAGCTTTTTTTTTCTGCCTGTGTTTTGACTTTTTCTGCATGTGGTGAGACGCAGTGGTATGAAATGGCTCACATTCCTATAATGCATTTAGGTTGTTAAATCAGTGCAGGGTTACAACCTGGGAAGGGTTGTGAGGGACGTTTTTGCTGCAGGACTGATGCAAATGATGCCAGTGTTCAGGAAAACTTCTACACGAGGAGATGCACACATTTTTATCGAGGTGAATGAACGTTCGTTCACATTTCTGACATTTAGAAGATTATTCTGAGACATTTATGAATGAAATATATCCTTCCTCTGTGGCATTGGCCTGGAACCTGGTGGTTTTCATTTTGTTAACGCTTGTGTTCCTTACCAAAGAAGCTCTGTCTGCTTTTCGAGCATTAAAAGTAGAAAAACAGAAAGTCTACATCTTCAAAATCCCCTTAAGGTTTGTTAGAATAAAACCTTTCCACTGACTTTTTAGTGATTTGATATAAGTTTTAAAGCATAGCCACTGGTTATTAGTTAAATGCTGTCTCAACGGGAATCTCTCTCTCACGCACACTCAATTGGCCTAAACAAGACGTTGATCAACGCAGCTGCTGTGGGTTGAGTTACCTGCTTGGCTTCTGTGGGACTGATTTAAATGTATGAGCTTGTTTTAACCACCACAGTGGAAACACACAGGAAGTGGTTGGGTAAATTAGGACGTTTTCAGGTAAAACGTTTCCGGGAAGATAATGTTCTAGTTCTCATAGTCGAAAAGCACCTCTAGGTTAAACTATGCTATCACATGAAGTTAAATGCTTTAAGCTTGACATCTTGTTTTATCAATGTTAGAGACTCATTTTTTGAAGTTGGAAAGGAAGCGGTCCTTGAGTTGTTGTCCTTTGAGGATTTTATGTTGGACTGATGATGCTCGGTCACATAAGCGATACTTTGAAACTGTTTGCATTTTTGATTAGTGTCTACAAAAAACTCTTAGTGGCGAACAGGATTCACACAGTTTGTAAACCAGAACTGGCTGTCCGATGATGCTAAACTTAGCATCTGCTTCGCAAATCATGTTTATTTGTTGTGTTAACGATAAAAGTTAAGTTAAAAACAGCTCCAAAACTCATCAGCCGATTTGTTGACACCTCTCAAATAGTCAGAGCCCCATAAGCACCAATACTACTCTAAAAATAAAACTTACACAATCATATAGGGTAGGCTTTGCAACTGTTTCAGCACACAGTAGTCATACAGTGCCTTGCGAAAGTACTCGGCCCCCTTGAACTGGTCAACCTCTTACCACATTTCAGGCTTCAACCATAAAGATTCTTTTGTGAAGAATCAACAACAAGCGGGACACAATCGTGAAGGGGAATGAAATTTATTGGATGTGTCAAACTTGTCTGACAAATAAAAAACTGAAAAGTGGGGCGTGCAATATTATTCGGCCCCTTTACTTTCAGTGCAGCAAACTCCCTCCAGAAGTGAGTTTGCTGCAAGGCACTGTATCAATGCAGCAATCTTAATCGTACATTCCCATATTTGGTGTTCAAAAACAAAATCAGTTAGTTTTTCTTTAACATGATAAATCTGTTGGTCTGATTGTGATTATCAGTTTTTTGCCAATAACGTTAAACAGTATGATAATTGCCAATCCCCGGACTGAATTATTTTACAGTGTTTGAAGCATACACACATGATATCAAAAATAGATTTCCCCAAAATATTCTTAAGTGTTGTTCTCATAAACCAAATCTTTTGCCATTACTGTAACATTTTCTAAGAGTATAAGATGAAAGTATTTGGAAAATGAACTTAATGTTTAAAGAAATACTTACTCTTCTGGATCAGCTATTTTTTAAGACGTTGTGGATTCATATAGGGCAAAGGAAGATTTTCTCACCTTCACATATCTTCAAGAAAAGTCCTGAAGAAGAGACACATCAAAACATTTCTTGAACAGATCTAACAAACGGGGCTGGCAGTTCTCAGCCTGATTTTGCCTAAATAACAGTCAGTCTGCTGCAGGAATTTTTTTAATGGTTGTCAGACCAATCCACAGGTTTTTTTTGGGCTCTGCAGGAGAATTTGGACTCCAACACACACAGATGAACCCTGTGATGTTTTTAGCAATGAGGAAGTTGTGGACTGAGTAAATCTTCACAGATATCTCCTTTATGACATTTCTTTATGTCCCCCGTCCTGCAGGAAGTGGAACTTTGTAGCTATACTCTTTCCGTCTCCTTCACACTCGCCTGCAGAGAGCTGTCCTGTTAGAAAAGGCATGTAAACTGCCACGGTTGGGGGCTGAGCCCCTACTTTAGCATATGGCTGTGTGTCTTTGACCAGCTGCGGCCCTCCACCTCTGCCCTTAGCAACAGCAGCCCAGTGCGCTGAGGTTACACCCACCAAACAGCCTGGGGTTCCATCCTTTCAAGCTTTTCTTACTAGGCTCTTAGCAGACGTCATTATCCCACTGGGCTTATCTAAATCACAGAACGCTGATATTAATGGGCCAGAGGATGCAGCAAGCAGTTCCTTTTGTTGGGCTCAGAAGCTGGGCGGCTGAATATCTTCGGAGTGACTGGTGGTTTTAACATCCTGAAAGGATGGCAAAAGTAAATGCATCCCAATTTGTGTTGATGATGATATTAAACACACAGACTCGGACATTTTCTCAATTTACTCCCTTGCCAAGATGAACCTCGAAAGGATTTACATTTTTACCCCCAGATGTGGTCTGTCCTTGTCCATGTGAGCACACAGGGAAAATGGTACTATAGGAAAATATGAGACACGCAACTTTTCAGGAAAGTGGTCTTTGTCAGATGCAACATGTAGAATTTTCCTTAACAGAGCTGCACAATATATCATCATTGCATTATCAATCTGCGCACAATCACAAGGGACTGCTTGATGCAGTGAAAGATTTGGTGAGATTGTGGCTAAAATATTTTGGTTGCTATTTATTAGAACTGCTGGTAGAAAAGAGAGAGCCAAGAAGAGAGATTGAAGGGTAATCACAGTCGATATATCATCATCTTAATGTTAAACTATATGACAACCACAACTTCTTGCAGCCCTAGTACGTAGTTAATAAGCAAAATACCTGTACTAAGACATCAGATCTCGGTAAAAAAGTTTCTGTTTATTAATTTTTTAGTATCGTGCTTCAGGCTTTTTTCGTGTGTTGTATCAAGTTTTGATGAGGGCTCTGTGTTTGTGTGCAGAGTTTCACTACGGGTGATTATTTTTGGCTGTGTGATCAACTGTGTCGGCATCGCTGGTATGTTTTCATAGAAATGAATGTGTATTTGTAGGCAGTGAAATCTCTTATGATGCCGGTGGTTCTCAGACTTTTAAAATGGGCTATGCCCACCTTTAGATGAAGGGAATTAATAACAGCAATAAACTGCTTTAGAACAATCGCAGGTCTTTGGTAGGAATATATAAAACAGCTGTTGCCAACTGAGCCGGTGTCCTGCCTGTTTTAGATGTACCTCTGGTTCAACACTCCTGAGTCTAATGAATGGTTCATTATGAAGCCTCTGGAGAACCTGACGACACAGTGAGGAGGTAATTCAGCTGTGTTTGAGCCGGTAAAACATGCAGAACACGGGCCCCTGGTCTGCCCTGAGCTACAACCTTGCTCTGAGTGTGCTAATTCTTAATTTTTAATTATCTCTCTATACCATGAAGGCTCTTTATCACCTCAGCATGAGCCGGTCACCAGAATCAAGGTTGTAAAGGTTAAGGTTCCTACAGCTTGGAGTCCCTTTTCATGAGATGCCAGAGAAAGTGCTGGAGGGGAAGAAGTTGTATGGATAGCAATGCAGCCCTGATCCTCCTCCACCTGTTGCTGCACACAGCGGGTCAGCAGGCTGAAAGAAATATACTATACTTTTCCCTTGCTTTTTTAGCAGTTTGAAAATATTCACAATCTCAAAAACCACAGACAGTCAAGGTGAGAAGGTGTGGAAAGCCAAGGATCGCCACCTATCACTCCAATTAAGATGGAGTTGTTTTAAAACTAAAGGGTTAGTGCGGCGTCGCGCTGACGTTTTTAGCAGGTAGGAAATTGGCAGTGCAGGGTGTGCCAAGACAGGAAGCCTGATTGAGTACTTGTACCCTCCTTTCACAATCCACCTTCAGCAACTCCACCCCTCTGAGACTTCGCCACATTGACCATGCCTCAGCATTACAGTGCTGCTGCATTCAACCATTGCCTCATGTTTCCTGTTTTCCTTCCTCCCAGCCTCCTTTTACTAGTCACTTGTCACCTTGCACAGGGCAGCAGCTGGTTAGATCTAGATAGGGCTGCATCAATGTTGAATAGTATGATAATGATATTGGTTGTGATTAACCCTTATTTTCCTCTCTTTCTGTTTTCTGTCTTATGATGTCCAAACTGCTCTCCATAAGCTAGGACTCCCACCAAAATCTACATCTTGTGACAGTGAAAATCCATTTTTGAAATACCCGTGTGTTTTGCATCCAAGCAGTTCTTTTGGATTGTAATAATGAAGTATTTGGAAGGATAACCCGCGGTGAAATCAGTGAACTGGATGTACATTTATTCAGTCCAGGTTCTTTGTATGATAGAGGAACATTGAGAATTGGAGGAGACTGTCCCACCCTACAAATGGAAGGAAGCACACTTTAATGACCAAAAACCGATACCCTGCTCAGATTGATGCTATTTATAACAGGAAAGCAATAATTACACAACTGCTGTAAAAATAAAATAACATGTTGAATATTACAGTAATAATATATACCCTTTTCTTATTTTTTTTATGCACAGACTTAAGCAAAATTAGGGTTGGGAATCGTTTGAATTTGAACAACTCCAGTTTCGAGTCTTAATTTTTTTTCTCGATTCCGATTCTTTAAGAGGCTGCATCAAAAAGGTTTACAAGGATTCTTTACCTTGACGGTATGGTATCGCAGAGTCTGGTTAACTGCCTTGTTAACGTTAGCAACTTCAGGTTGTTTGTCTAGGAAAAAACACATGGGCCAACATTAGCTGGGTATTTGAGTTGACCCACTGTTTTAGGTCAATTCTAACTTATTAGCTGCTTCAATGCTGTTATAAAACGCATTCTATTGATTTACGTACCTGATTCTGGCTGCAGTGCTAGGCTGAGTGTCCGAGCCGCAGGAAGGCTAGCGCAGCGTATTAAAGACGAGGCTCTTTCCTACTTCTACAGCATGAACCCAGACGTGTTTAATCATGTTGGTCGTGCACCCAGTGCCGCATAGATGGAGAGTTACGACACTCTTTGAACTAGCCGACACGCGGTCACGTGGTTCATGTAGCCTTCAATAGTTCCAAACATCTCAGCGCTGTCAGAGAGTTTGAGCTGATTCCGGCGAGACAGAACGCAAAAAAAAGCTGTATTTTCATTTCCCCTGCGAATTTCGGTAATTATTGATCAATAATGTACACTGATTATCTTACTGACTATGCATTTTTATCAAAAAATTTTATCAAGAGTGGCAGCGATATTTATCGCTGTTCTAAATTTTAGAGGGAAACGAGATTGCACACAGATCGTAGAATACATTTAGGCAACAGATATTTATTGAGTTATATAATTATTTATACAATATTCTGACCAGTATAAGCATGTCCTTATAATAATGTTATGCATATAAAGAAAACCAAACAGGAGTAATACTATCCATTTTAAAGCTCTTTCTGATGTTCTCTGCATGCTAGCCTGGGAACATTATACCTTGTACTCCTATAGCCTTAAAGATGCCCTGTGGTTAAGAGCTGTGCTCCAGCTTACCTTCAGATCTACATCCGCTGACAAAGCATGCGATATTACTGTTTCCAGGTTTACTCATATATTCCCAAACCACCCCATGTGTAGATGTCATTCAGACGGTTCTCGCTGCCGGGTATCAGATGGAAAATGAGCTGAATGGCAGAGCTGATTAAAAGTTTTAAATGACTTGGAGGAAATATGTATCTATAACCCAGCTGATTGTGCATCTAGCCTGACAACTATTGTAAATTGATTGATTGATCATTGATTAAAATGTTAATTTAAATAGAACTGGTTTCTGGTTAAAACCATGACAAAATAAGTGTGTGTCAATTGTGCAAAAAAAAAACCAAACATTTTATTATGCAATATTATGTAAAATGTAAACAAGCTTTAATAAAGAAGTACTTTTACTACAATTTATACTGTTTAGTCATTACATCCACGCCAATATCTGACAAAATTTGGACAACGTGCTGAAGTCCTAATGAGGGTTCATCCTTGGTATCATTGACAGCAGTAACCACCACATCTGCTGACCTCCCTGAAAACCACAGTAGAGCAACAGTTCAGATGCCTCAGAAACAATCTGTCACAGGTGCAATACTGAATACTGAAAAAAGCGATAAAATGTGAAGAAAAGGAAATAATAGGAAGAAAATTAAAAATGTTTTTGTGGCTGCATGGTGGTACAGTTGGTAGCACTGTTGCCTTGCAGCAAGAAGGTCCTGGGTTTGATTCCTGACCGGGGGTCTTTCTGCATGGAGTTTGCATGTTCTCCCCGTGCATGCGTGGGTTCTCTCCGGGTACTCCGGCTTCCTCCCACAGTCCAAAGACATGCCTGTTAGGTTAATTGGTCACTCTAAATTGCCCTTAGGTGTATGAATGAGTGTGTGCATGGTTGTTTGTGTGTTGCCCTGCGATGGACTGGCGACCTGTCCAGGGTTACCCCGCCTCTCGCCCATAGACTGCTGGAGATAGGCACCAGCTCCCCCGCGACCCACTATGGAATAAGCGGTAGAAAATGACTGACTGAATATATTTTTGGTTTTTATATGTTTAAAAATGTATTTTTAAATAAACCCTTTATAGGTATTTGGATTCAGCAATCGGTCTGAGAAAGGGATCAGAATGTAAGGCTTCCCTTAAAAACTAAAATGTGGCAGGCTTTTGGAGTGGGCCACAACAAAACATATGTCCATCCCCAGTAAGACCAGACAAAAGGCTGTACTTCATGCCAGATGTCTCACATCTGGTGAAGAATTTGAAGAGTGCCCTTGTTCGTGGACAGACATTTACAATTCCACCTGAGATAGTAGAAAAAAAGAGACTCCCACACAATGAAGTTTCAAGTGGTCCCTTGAAAGATTTGGTAGATTTTTAAGGAAGGACTGCCATTAAAACTTGCTCCAAACCTTTCAGTCATTTTGACAAAGTGAAGGTGGGGCCCGCATTGAATGTTTTTAGCAAGTCAGCAAGTACAGGTTTGAAATACACGGAGCAGCGACCTACCTCTAACCTGACAACAGCCTGGTTTCTGGAGCAGGTGGACCACTGGTTCGATCTCATGTCATCTCGCCACCCTGTGATGGCACTAAGCAGGCACAAGATGGAACAGAACAGCAAAGCCATTCAATTCATCCAAGACATGATTACACTCTTCTGTGGACTTAAGATAGGTCAAACAGGTAGCTGGAAACCAGTGCCTGCAGTGTTGCGTTGTCTGTCAAAAGATCTATAACTCGAACTAAATTAACCACGTCAATCACACAGAACAAAAGCTAAACATATTTTCTAGTTGAAATAGTTTAGTAACTGGAATTAAAATCAGTTAAAGATTGTGGACAAAGCAACAAGTAAGAAAAATCTTATTGTTCTTTACCTCTCTGTCAGTTGGAGCCTCCTCTCCACTCCTCACACAAACAATCTGTCTCATTGGAATGCTTTTTAAGCTCAGAAATCGCCAAAAAAGTAGAAAATTATAAACTCATATTTCAAACAGTGCTGAATATTTTAAAAAGCTGAATTAGACAGTCTGAAATAGACCTGTTTAAACCCGTCAAGACCCGTCGTGCTATTAAGCTAGGTGCAGTTAAAATAAAACTAGCTAGTTAACACGATTAATTAACTAAACTGGCTCTATGAAACATCACTGTTCAATTTTTTTGGTTCGGAGTCAGCTAACACTTCACAATGGCAAAAAATGCTTAATCAACTTACCCGAGAAAATAATTCAGAAACACCGAGAATGAATTGCGTTCAATGATTGAACTGCTATGGCACTGTTTGGAACCAACTGCAGCTACATGACCCACGTGACGTTCACATCCCATTCTTTCTATAGAAGTCTATGGGAGTGTTGCCACTGTCTCTATTGTAGCAAATAAATAACATGCAACCCTCCTTTGCATATTATTTATTTGCAAGTGTTTCACTGAGCCGACTGGTCATTTCTTTTAAGTTAAGCCACACTTTTGATCGTCACTGCACACTAGTGGTTCGCACAGTTCTTGCGGAATCTTCTTCGTTCGTGTTCGTCGGCTTCTTCGTCTGGTTAGTAGACTGGGTATCGAAACTAGGAATCAAAGATTTTCTCGAGACTCGATGCCCAATCCTAAGCAACACTGAATTAACTCCTGCTAATTTTAGACATTTTCAAGTAATTTTATCTTTTTGCCATCCTGCTCCTTGTAGAGTAACACAAGTACTTTAGGAAAGTTTATTTTATTACAGCAAATAACTGTGTGGTCTGTTAGAGCCTGCAGTCTGCAGCTTAAGACATTGCTGCTTGTAAGCATTTATACGGCAGTAATGTCAGCAGAAGAAGAGAGGTTTACAGGAAGTACACTCGTGAGAAAAACAAAAAACAAATATAGCATGTAACTAGTTACACGGAGCCAATGTCAAATTTGCTGTGGTTTTATAATAGCATATCTTTTTTTTAGATATCCGTGTACACCCAAGGACTTAAAATCAGGGGCAAAGTTGATGCATTTAATCTCTAAGACTCTGAGAAATGGCAGTTCTGCTCTGAATCCTCCATCTGTTGAAGAAGATATGGCATATCAGTACATTTAAAGCAAGCTGTAATTTGACCGAAGGTGGAGAACCTAATGACTGTGGACACCATAAGGACTGAGTCGCCTCTTTGTCATGCATAATTAAGGATCTTGAGACTAACACTTTGACATATCCAACCTCAGTATTACAATTAGACTCAAATTACGACATTTAGTAAGAATAAACTAACTGCACTATCCATTATTAGTGCGTAACCCTTTACTCAGCGCTTCTCACTGATGATCAGAGTTCCATTTTTACGATGTTTCACTTCCCTACAACAGTACATTATCAGGGTCTCTCAGGAGGCCGCCCCCACCCCCTTGTGAATTGAAATCCATGCAAATGTGTGTGTCAGTGTTGGCTCTTTCTTTTCTCGTTTCTATCTATGAAGTATTTTCTCCTGATTGGAACATTAGGGGTCGCTCCTTATTGTTGACAAACTGTGCCACAGCAGTGTCAGAAAGATAACTGGACCTTAGCATGATGTATATTTACAGTGATGGGAATATTTCTCCCTTCACAGATTACAGACAAAAATAACCTGTTTAAATAAAATAAATGCAGTTTTTCATATGAGGATTTCAGTTTGTAAGGAGAAAAGCTATTCAAACCAACCTGGTTCTATGTGGAAAACTAATTGTCCCCTCAAACCTAATAACTGGCCACCCATGGTGCCAACAACTGTTATGAAGTGATTGCAATAACTTCTTATATAGCTTTGCAGAATTGTTTTAGTTCAGGCAAAGTTTTTAGAGCACCTCCTGGTGGACCGTTTTCCTGCTACATAACTCACATGTGCCTCTGAGTGGCTCAGAAAAACAACAGGAAGGTTTTGGAGTGGTCTAGTCAAAGTGCAGAAGAAAATCCAACTAAGGTCTCACTAAAGCCTTCATTTAGTGTATTTGGGCCATTTTGGGCCATTCTTCCTAACTCAAAGGCGCTTGAGCATCAGGTCAGAAACTGATGGCTGGATTTTCTCCTTCAGGATTTTCTGGCAGAGAGAAAAATGTAGTGTCCTGAAGTAGCAAAGCTGCCCCATCTCACTACCACCACTAAGTTTGACCATCCATAAGATGTTCTTTTTCTGAAATACTATTTTAGATACACCAGATGCACACCTTTTGAAAGAGTTTCCCTTTTTGTCTTCTTAGTTGTCAGAATATGTCTTGGGAATCCACAATATCAAGTTGTTTTTTGACTGGTGAGAAATGGGCCTTATTGTTCTTTTTGATCAGCTGTGCTGTTCGCTAAAAACTCTCCCATGGACGCCATTTTTGCCCTGTCTGTCTCTTATCATTGAATTATTAACAGAGCTTAACTGAACCAAGAGAGGTCTGCAGTGCTTTAGATGTTGTCCTGGGTTCCTTTGTGACCTCCTGGATGAGTTTTTGATGCACTTTAAAAGTAATTTTGGTAAGCCAGCCCTTCCTGAGAAGGTTCACCGCTGTTCCATGTTTTCTGCATTTATAGGTAAAGGCTCTTATTGTGGTTAATTGTAGCCCTGAGGCCTTACTGAATTTGTCACCCTTTAAAAACTGATAGACATCAATAAGTTTGTTTCTCTTTTCTTGAATTTCTATAGACTGGGACTTAGCCAACTTCATGCTGTCAGACGGGCGCTATTTATTTGCTTTTGTGATTCTATAGGTATGAACGTAGTCAGGCCTGGGAGTAGCTAGTGAAATTAATTATCCCCTGTTTTAAAAATAGCTTCTTCTCATTGGGCCAGGTTGGTTTGGATAGCTTTTCCACTTTTAATAAATGCAATTATTGTTAAAAAACTAAATTTTGTATTTTCTCAGATTATCTTTATCTGGTAATAAAAACTGATCATCTGAAACATTTAAGTGTGACAAAAAAAGCAAAAGCAGAAGAATTCTGAAATGGGGCAAATGCTTTTTCACTGTGCTCTATGCAGGACTAACTTGGAAAATCACATTTGCACAAAGGAATGCTTTTGTGGATAGAGCGAAGTGGCAGATGGGCACGTGAGTCAACAAGTGAAGGCTGTTTGATTTTGCAGGCAAAGGATGCTTCCTCTTTTCTCTGAGCGCGGGCCCTTCAGTGGACACGGCCAGGCTGTGATCAACATATCAATGCAGGCTCTTTTTTTTTCTGCTCGAATAGAGGGCTCGGCAAACTTAACATGCCTTCAGCACTGTATCAATAACACTTTGTTGGAGAGCAAACCTGTGTCAAAAGATGTTTCTAGATCCTGAGAGGCAACAAGGTTTTCTGTGCTCAGCTGGCGAGGAATGGATTGAAAGCTGATTAGAAATGCAGAGGTAAATAAAGAGGCGTAAAGGGAAGAAACATCCTTGTGGATGCGAAGACGTAGATACAGGTCCTCATTTATCTGATGTATAGACCCTACAAATTGAATCTCTGGTTTAATTTCACATCATTGAACCTAATCAGCTGCTGTGTGCGGCTGCACCACAGATAGCTTAGAGGCCATTGATGCCAGGGAGTCAGCTCGTCCAACGCCAGGAGTCTCGAGCAGCTGGTACTCCCATTCAACCCAAACACCAAGTGCAAAGTCTTACTGTGGGCTAATTGGGGCATCCTCTTGTGGGAACGATTTGCACTGGTGTTTGCTCAATCATCCCTTGGTTTTTCGGTGTGTGTCTGTGACAGAAGGAACAAATAGAAGAAAAGTGAATTTATTAAAGCAGCATCAAAAAATATTAACGTAGACATTTATTCTGGAATGTGAGCCGCTTGAAAGTAGAGAATTCAGGCTCAACATTATTGACCTCCTTCAGTGCAGTGACTGTTGTACAAGTGACAGCATAAAATATGGTCCCTCTTTACAGGAAATTACATACAACTAACTTCCTTCATTGAGAGAGCAAAGGAAATGTGGCCACAGTGTGAATGAACAGACAAAATAAAAAGAACCAGTCATGTGGTTTCTATATGAATAATATGTAAGATGTTTAAGTAGAGATGAATAAGTTGGTTTTCTTGGCAAATTTCAATTTCTTATCACACATGACAATTAAAAACAATTAAAAATACATACATTTTACTGACAAGTGCTGCAAGACTGCAGTGTCAAGCATGATAAATAAAAAATAGATAGAAAACCAATACATCACAGTAAAGGACTGCCTTTTATTTTGCTAGTTTGGGGATGGAAGGATGGAACTAGGACTGGTTATGTTGATGCCCTATGTTTTATTTTCGGCTTTATTTTTCATATCTTATAACATGTAACAGATAGCCAACGCTCTTCCCTTAGTAAAAACTTCTACACTGAAGATGAGCTATTAGTAGCAGCTTTTCTGCTGTGTACATTCATACAAACGTGGGAGTCACATAGTTCAGTCTCTGGTCATGCTGCTGAATATTGCCTGCTTTTAGCCACCTGGGGTCTCTCGTACGAAAGAGTGCTCAGCATTCATAATAAAAGTTGGCGGTAGGGAGAAATTCTGAAACTTGCTTCGCACAAAACAAAAATCCAGGTGTACAAAATGCTTGAACCGCCCGGTGTCCACCAATAAATACATATGCAAAGTAGTATATATAGCCGGAAGGCACCTACCACGTGTCCAAATAACCATGGCAACGGGCTCCATCAGTAAGGCAAGAAAGAGGAGATTCACTGAATATGAAGTATAGATCTCAGTGTCCGAGATGGAGGCAAAAAGTTCAAATTCATTTGGCAGTATTTCCCCCGGTATAAGTAATACCAGGGGGGTACGCATTAAAGTAAAAGTTATATTAATTAACTACATTACTGTCATTCAAATGCAACATATGTTGGCTCCAAGTTCCTTGGAGCCCGATAGAAAGCATGTGCAAGAGGTACACTGGTTGATATGGCCGGAGCAAGACGGACCGGAATGGAACAGAAAATTGGAGTTGTTCCGTAATTTGACGGAGAACGACGGGGAGTGGGTCCGTCGACGGTGACGTTCGGAGTAGTCATGGAGAAACCGGCAAATTGCAATATGTTTACCATTTTAGCCACAATTTAGAGGAATTTAATATATATCTGAGCAACATACGGATGAGGCTTGCCATATGGCTGGCATGGCCCGGGACAGAGATGACTGGTCAATACCCAAACTCTCTGTCAGCTCCCTCTGGAAAGCTCCAGTAAAGGACTGCGGCGTAGTGAAAACTTGAACTGGCACCTGCAACGCACAGTTGCTCCTGGTTTCCCTCTGCAACACTGAGGCCAGCTTCGTGCAGAGCTCCAAAATAATTGCCCTGGGCAGTTTAAACCGTCTGATGAGCATGTATCATCATGTACCAGCAGATCAGTACGATCTTTGAATAAAACTTCTTCCATTGGAGATGTCCTCCAGCTGTGCCAAAGCTGCCATTGTTCCACAGTTACGCCCAAGTTTACGCAGCTATTTATGGACATGTGTGATTGTCTCCAGCTTGTCCATCTCAGGAATCTTCAGACCTGTCTTGTTAGGAATTAATCTGCTGATACGACACAGTTTTGTTTTTCAGTTAGAATGAAAGTTCCCCTTAGATGATTCACATGCATTTTATGCTCCTCAGCGCACAGACCGATGAGCATTTCCATCTACAGGTGACATAAACAGAGGGAGTTTTAGAGTTTACATCCGACTAAGGATGTGGAGTCATATTTCAGTGTATTTAGGGGAGTTTTAGTTGTAGTTTAGTTTGTTATTGTCGATTGTAAGAGTTTGCTTGGCCTCCGCACATATACGGCAGGTCAAAGGTTTGCGTGGATTTCCACACACTTTTGCGCAACGTTAATTTTTGTACATGCCGAGTTGTACGTTAAACATTGTGCTGTAAGGTTTTTGTGCATAAGCACACTTGTACATGAGGCCCCTGATGAGTAAATATCGCCTCCCTGGTTTTGACAACAGTTTTTCTCTTTTAAGGTATGGGATTTGAAGTTCCAGATCTGGGTAATAATGGAAAAAAATGTTTTTCTTTATTATGTTATGCATCCGGCTATCTAAAAAGGTCCATCTGTCCCTTTTGTCCGTCCTTCTTTCTTTCAGTCTGGGGTTCTTTAAAGGTTTCAGATTTAAAGCCGGAGAAGTGCAGAAATATCTGCTTTTCAGTCATAGTCGAGTTTTGTATTTATGCTTAAAATATTTGCCTTAAAAATGACAAAGAACTCTAGAAACCGTAGAAGGGAAAATGCTGACATAAAAAATGTGTAGGAACCTTGTAAAGATCCCATTACAGTACTGCATTATTGAACATTAGAAATATGAGGACAAATGTCCTCAATTTAGCTTAAAATCAACTCTATTCTAAACTGATGTCCTGTCCATTCAAAACTTTGAGGTTTTCTTGTGTGTTTTGACATTTTCAGCTGTGTCACATTTCTTGTGTTCCCATATTCTTAGCAGGATGATAGCCAGCTAGCGGACGCTTGTCTATACCCACTTGTCCGTGTAGTCGACTTGTTAGCCCTGCTAGCGCTCTAGCAGGAAGGTGGTTAAGGTAAAAACTAGTCAGTGCCAGTCTATCACAGTACAATACAGAAACACACAGGACAAACAATCTGTACTGTAGGGACAGAGATGTGTGTAAGACAAGCGACTTATCTTTGGGATGGCTTTGTTAGAAGATTTTTGTAATGAAACAATAAGTGCTTGTTTTCATAACTCAGTTGGCTTAATTTAACTTTATGTGACCTTTTTCTTTGTGGTTTTGCTTAGAGGAAACGCTCTGGAGGTTTCTAACCAGCCTTCTTTCTTCTGCAAGCCCTGGAACAGGAAGTTGCTAATACTGTGGGTTTTCAGCCTGCACTGCACTGACTAACACACAGACCTGCAGCAGGGCAGCTGCTCATGTTTGAACACCAACCATGTCTAAGGATTGAGGTGCTCCGTCATCTGGGTGATGTGAAGTTCAGAGTGGGCAACAGCAGCTTGGTCCTGAATTCCTCCGCTCCTCGTGCTGCATCTGCACCAGTGAATCACGCCTGTGACTTATTCTGAATTTCACTTAAATTAGATTTGCTTGAGGATGTGTTGGTCCATCGTAGAGTGTGTCGAAGAGGTAACCTATTGTTAGTTTGCTGGGACAGGAGCTGTTGATGATAAAGCTTGTTTTTTAATTCATGTTGTGGTAATGAGGCATATTTTACCTGTAAAGTTTATTTTTCCCTTCAACAATTTACTGGGTTTTGTTTGACTTGAGAAACACCGAGCACCCCGTGCTTCCACGCTCTTCCTGCTTTCCTCTTCCCTTCGTCTCTGGCTCTTTCCCATCCCTCCCCTCCTCTTCCTTCTCAGTGACTCCTCAACAGTGAACTTCCAGTCCTAACAGCTCGCATACTGGAAGAGGAGGAGCAGACTCTGTGGGAAGCGAGGTTATGAAACAGGATCTTATATTCTGTTGAACCCAAACCAACCCACTTGCACTTCACAGCACCATTCCAGTGACAGGGTATATGTTTGGCTTTGTTTTAGGGGACACTACAATTTCAGTCTGTTTGGTGGTTTGACTCAGATGAGATTGAAGGACCGGTTGAGTGTTTTTTTTTTTCTTGTCATCTGTGAAGTAAACCAGAAGAAATGCACCAGAAGCTGCTGGAATACACCTTGTTCTGAAGGCCTTCAGCAATAGTCCAAAAACTGTCAAACAGCACAGACATTTAACTTTACAAAACTTTTTAGGGCTTGTTTAGGTCTTCATATCATCTTTTTTGCTTGTTTAAGGCAAGGTAAGTGGGAATATTGAGATAAATCTCGACGAGTCGTTAAATTAAAGCCATTGACGGTGTTTTATCTAAGGAAGTGTTAGGATGTATGGAGCCTGAGCATGTCCATCCGTTTTTAGCCGATTGATGCAGTTTGATATTATTTACAGTCGGGTTATAAAATAGTAAATCACTTGGGTAATGGTTTACTTCTTTAGATGTGTGTCATGTGACATCCCACGCAAATCCCAGCTCAACACATCCATATATATATATATATGTTTGTGGTCCACATTTACAGACCTGGTCAGAGGTTTATGTACACTCCTCATGGGCCATATTAACTTTGGGCTTTCGGGGATTATACAACATAAAACTGCACTGATCTTTTAAAAACAAGAATTCAGTGCATGTTTGAATTTATTATGGATTTTCTCTAATCCAAACAGGTTCAAAAATATACATACAACATTACTGATCTGTTTTGAAAAGCCCCATGTTAGGCTGCAGAGAAACTGCATGTTTTTTAGCCATTAAAAAGCTCCTGGTATTATTCCAGCTGGATGTTTAAACAATCTTCCTATCAGACTTGGTAGAGCTCATTTAAATCGGTTGGTTTCTAGGCACCGACTGGGCTTTTAAGCTTAGTGCAAACATCTTCCAGAATCTTCATGGAGGCCTGCTTGGTCCGTTCCAAAACTAGCTCAGATGTGTGTTTGGGATCATTGTCCTGGGGGAGCACCCAGTTCAACCGTGTGGCTGTTGACTTGAGGTGAAGTTACAGAATCTGAAGGTATTTTCACCCAAATCAAGATGCTACCATCACCGGTGCTCTTAGAAAGCCTAACCATGACCAAACAGTTCAATCTTTGTCTCGTCTGTCACTTTCTCCTGAAGAGATTGGGACAGCTACAAATTACAGTCCAGCTTGAAATTGTTGTTATTTCAGAGGCAGAGGCTTGTTTTGAGGTCAGCACCCTTTCAGTCCAGATTACATAATCTGTTGGCCCCTGGGATCAATCTAGATTGATATTTTCTGAACAGGAAGATTTGCTTAAGTTACAGTCCATTAATACAGCAAGAGAAGCCATTAGCATCAGATTTAGATTGGGGATGGAAGTTAAAATAAAATGCAATACAATCATGGCCAAGAAAAACAGGACATGTAGAAGAATTCATGGCTTTTAACTGTTTAGTTGGTTTGGGCCGTTTATCCCATCTTTTTGTTGTTATATTAAACTCAGACTTCCTAGCCTCGACGTTAGAGCACAACATGGCCCACTTGTGTTAAAGAAGTGATGATAGCAACTATCTATTTGCACTTTGATTGTCGTATTACATCATTTTCAGTGATAGTGCGGTACAACCTCTAATAGGAATATGCAAAAAATTAATGTAAGACGTTCTTATTGGCTTGTATTTCTAATAATATATGTTTGACTTTAAAGTTACCTTTAATGGATTATTTAAGCATCTAAGAAAGATGGCTTATCGATTTCTGTAGCTTTGTCTCCGGGGAGTGATGAATCCTACCATGTCTACACCAGTTCCTGGCCAGTACCAGTTTCTGGTTTGCTTTTAGAGGTCTGACCTGCCGTTCTGATTTTGGTTGTTTTTTTTTTTATTTTTCAAAGAACTATAACACATAAGATCATTTAAAACATGTTCTGCAAGTTTTTTGATAAAGTTTAAATCCAACAGAAATTAGAGAATCCCCATTTATGTTTCAAAGCATGGGTTCATAACCTCTGTCTGATTTTTTTGTTTTTTTGTTTGTTTGTTTGTTTTCACTCAATGATTATGCTGTTTTTAGAATAAAAATAGTGGGAATTTTTATATTTAATCCATTTAATGAATTGTACAAAACATTTAGTGACTTGGACATTTAATGACTTGGACAAAAGGGACAGATGGGCATGTATATGACGTGCGGATCATCAGTCAGAGCCAATCAATGAAAGATTGGCCAATTGAATGGTGATCTCTGCCTTTAAAATTTACTGGTAGGTCTGTTTTTGTCTTTCATCATGAAACACTTGCAGCTGATGTCTGAGGCTTCAGCATGACACAGACTATAGTTTGGTATCAGTCATAACTATGTTTGTCTGTCAGAGTTGGGAGGAAACCTGAACTCTGGACACAGTTCTTCTCCCAAATTAAGTGGATGAGATTTAAATTTCAATTGAACTAGGAGAGGCTTCTTGTTTGAGACCTAGCTAGTAGATTTCACAGCGTGGAGATGCTCATTCACACATGGTTCACTGTTGTTGACATCTCATTAAGTCTGCCTGCTTACAAGTAAGCTGTTTCCTAAAGAGTTGCACACAGGAAATGTTACTGGCAGCATCTTTTATTTGTTTGTTTGCTGTTGTCAAATCCTATAATTCACAAACAAAAAGATTAGAAGACACATTCAATGTTGTGACCTTATGCAGATCCTCTATCATGTCTCCATAATTTAATTTAGAGACTGTTTCTGCATGGTTGGATAGATTAGGCTAGATGTGAAGGCGCAGTTTTCTTTATTCTGTGAGGCTACTTCAAATCAGCGTGAAGCTGAGGCTTCAGAGCTGCTGCCTTGAATACTAACGCTGCAGAAAATGGGTCAATCAGCCTTTTCTGAAAAATCTCTACTGCCTCCTATTCCCAAAGCATTTCTAGAAAAGTCTTCTTTAAAAGCCGTTTTTGGTTGTGGAAGGACATCAACTTTTCTCAGTGAAAAATCTGTCGGCTGATTTCCTTTTGTCTCCTTTCTTTGCAGGCTGTCAGCATCAACAAGGCTATCAACACACAGGAGGTTGCTGTCAAAGAGAAACATGCTAGGAATATCCTCATATTGTTTGTGTTTGAAGAGAAGAGCTGTGTTTATTTCGACATGTTTGCAGAGGGTTACATTAGTGCAAAACAACAAACTCTGTGTGACCCCATCTAGTTCATGTGGCTCTGCGCACAGATGATTCAGTCATAAAAGAAACAAAAGGTACATTTAGCAAATGGAGCTTACTGACATGTTAAAGATCCAGTTCATATTCAGTTCTACAGAATTCAATCCTATCCAAATTCAGTTCAGATCAATCCAGTTCATTCAGTAAAATCCAATCCTATTGACAGAAAATTAGATGCCATCCAATTTATTTCAAAATGCACTAAAATACAGTCAGATTGATTTGATCATAAAATGCAAACTGGTGAATCTGTCTAAATCAGGGGTGTACAGCCTTTACAATGCAAAGTTACATTATCACCAGCTAAATAAAACGTGTTTAGGGATGCAAATTTTTCACGACCTTTTGAAAAAAGACACCGTATAATTTTTGATAAATATCTACTATGGGAATTTTTGTATTTTTTAACTAACACCACTTGTTTCTATTTTTAGGTTTTAATATTACAAAAAAAATGATATTTGAGGAAAATTATGTAAAAAGTAAAAGCACATGGGTTTCAACCTATTGACAAAAAAATGATCTAAAATCTATCACTGGTTAGTGTCATTCGGTTGTGAAAATACATTGCAGTTATTCAAAAAAAAGAAAGAAAAACAGATAAAACCTGTATTTGTTAATACAGGGGTTGGACAATGAAACTGAAACACCTGGTTTTAGACCACAATAATTTATTAGTATGGTGTAGGGCCTCCTTTTGCGGCCAATACAGCGTCAATTCGTCTTGGGAATGACATATACAAGTCCTGCACAGTGGTCAGAGGGATTTTAAGCCATTCTTCTTGCAGGATAGTGGCCAGGTCACTACATGATACTGGTTGAGGAAAACGTTTCCTGACTCGCTCCTCCAAAACACCCCAAAGTGGCTAAAAAATATTTAGATCTGGTGACTGTGCAGGCCATGGGAGATGTTCAACTTCACTTTCATGTTCATCAAACCAATCTTTTACCAGTCTTGCTGTGTGTATTGGTGCATTGTCATCCTGATACACAGCACCGCCTTCAGGATACAATGTTTGAACCATTGGATGCACATGGTCCTCAAGAATGGTTCGGTAGTCCTTGGCAGTGACGCGCCCATCTAGCACAAGTATTGGGCCAAAGGAATGCCATGATATGGCAGCCCAAACCATCACTGATCCACCCCCATGCTTCACTCTGGGCATGCAACAGTCTGGGTGGTACACTTCTTTGGGGCTTCTCCACACCGTAACTCTCCCGGATGTGGGGAAAACAGTAAAGGTGGACTCATCAGAGAACAATATATGTTTCACATTGTCCACAGCCCAAGATTTGCGCTCCTTGCACCATTGAAACCGGCGATTGGCATTGGCATGAGTAACCAAAGGTTTGGCTATAGCAGCCCGGCCGTGTATATTGACCCTGTGGAGCTCCCGACGGACAGTTCTGGTGGAAACAGGAGAGTTGAGGTGCACATTTAATTCTGCAGTGATTTGGGCAGCCGTGGTTTTATGTTTTTTGGATACAATCCGGTTTAGAACCCGAACATCCCTTTCAGACAGCTTCCTCTTGCGTCCACAGTTAATCCTGTTGGATGTGGTTCGTCCTTCTTGGTGGTATGCTGACATTACCCTGGATACCGTGGCTCTTGATACATCACAAAGACTTGCTGTCTTGGTCACAGATGCGCCAGCAAGACGTGCACCAACAATTTGTCCTCTTTTGAACTCTGGTATGTCACCCATAATGTTGTGTGCATTTCAATATTTTGAGCAAACCTGTGCTCTTACCCTGCTAATTGAACCTTCACACTCTGCTCTTACTGGTGCAATGTGCAATCAATGAAGACTGGCTACCAGGCTGGTCCAATTTAGCCATGAAACCTCCCACACTAAAATGACAGGTGTTTCAGTTTCATTGTCCAACCCCTGTATATATCAATTGAAAACATTAGTTGGTTCCTTATCTGTTTAAGCCAAAGTTATTAAGAGCCATTGTGGAAGGTCCAAAGAGTTTTTTGTGGCTCCGGAGCTTAGGTCGCAGATCATTGGTCAAAGGGAACCCGGCTGATTGCAATCGGTAGTTAACTTTCCGGCAATTCCTCGTCCTGGGCAAGCATGCGGCGACAGTGGAAAGGAACACTTCCATTTTAAGATGAAGAAACCTTCACCAGAGCCCGGGATAGTATAAGCAGCCATCACCTGTGTCTGGCTTGGGGTTGATAGAACATGCCGTGGACACAGAAAAAAGACAAGACTGAGCCAGGTGTACCTTCTATGGGTAAGAAAATTGAGGGTCCTCTTCGACCATCCAGTCTTTTTTTTTTTTTTATCAATGTGGAGTTATATGTATCTGCATCTTGATGCTTCAACAAATTAATTTTATAACCACACCACTAACAGTACTTTCCATGTAAAAGAAAACTAAAGACTAAGTCTAGTCATTACCTTGATCTAAACAACTAAAAGATCCTGTCAATGACGGTGTCCAGAAAATAAATGGATAAAAACTCAAGCTCTGAGCTAGGAATACTTTCTTGATGGCTATTGGTCAGTTATTGAATCTGTCCAGGAAAGGAATGGTTAACAGAGGTGATAAATCGGTACTTTCAATGGGAAGTATCACATAAAGTTAATTATAGCAGGCGATTACTCTGTCAAAGAATAGCAATTAAACAGAGAATTGATTAGTCAGGTGTACCATCTATGAAAAGAAGGTATACCTAGTTCAGAGTTAAAAAAAACTTCATAACAGAATACCAAATTTATTGTTTGATTTGTGAACAAAGTCTAATCACCTAATCGAAACTGTCAGTATCTTACTGTTGGGAACAGAAGAAAAAGGACTAGACTTACATTGATAATGAAGCTTTTTTTATTACCTTGAACTGCCTTCAGAGGAAAAGATGGTAGGACAAGTCAAAACAAAGAAAATATCCTAATCAAATGCAACATTGATTATGAGTCAAACTAACACTAATAGAATACCAACATATCAAGTGACCCAGCGTTCCTTAACCTCTGCTCCTACCCTGCATCTTGGGGACCCATCATGAGAAGGGCGCCCACACTTTCTGGGCTGCCGTCAACCGGCTTCCTCTCTCCAGCAACGCGGTGCTCTGCTGGAAGTTCTGCCACGTCTTCCACAAGCTGCTGCGGGACGGACACCCCAACGTAAGTAAAGATGGCCCTCAGACGTCATGGAGAACATCGGTGGTTTCTGTCTTTTGACTGTTTTTAAAGCAACGTTTGGTTCTTTCAAATCTGTCTGACCTCCTGTCTTCGTTTCCACCTGCAGGTGATAAAGGACTCCATGAGGAACAAGGCAGATCTGGCTGATATGAGCAGGATGTGGGTAAGTAAGAACACTGACGATGGTATTTAATCATGTCTGCTGAATAATTTTCATCTTTAAAAACAACGCTTAGTGATTGGACCCAGAGATACATTTTTATCCTCCTAATCATAAAAGAAGAAATGTATTTCTGTGTTCCTGCTCTTAAGCAGAGCAACTAAAAAGCCTGAGGGTTTATTTTACTTTTAACCTCTATTTGCCCGTTATCTTTACACTGTACATTTTTGTAAAGAGAGGCAGCAGCAAAGAAATTCACTCGCCTAAATGTTTCAGACACTATTTAAAATAATGTACTTAGTCACCAGCTGCTTGTAGGGAAATGAAACTTTCTTGCTTTTAATACAGAAAAACAGCAGCCAGTAACTACAGCAAAATTGAGATTTCCGGCCTATTTGCGAAATGCTGTGTGTGGCAGAAAACATAAGACTGCTCATCACCCCGAACACAACATTCCCACTGTAAAACATAGAGGAGGTAGCATCCTGCTGTGGGATGTAGGTCTTTAGCAGGGAAGCTGCTCAGAGTTGATGGGAAGATGAACATCTAAACAACTCCATAGAGCTGGAGTTGTTTAGATCAAAGCATAGTCATATGTTAGGATGGCCCAGTCAAAGTCCAGATCTAAACCCAAAGGAAAATCTGCTGCTACAGTTGTGTTCACAGAGTCTCTTTATTCTATCTGACTGAGCCTGACCTAATTATGATGATCAGAGCACCCTCATGTTGTGGTTAACACGCTGATATTTGCAGATGCCTGGAGAGCTGCATCTTCAGCAGTTAAGCCTTTTGTAAGCCATCAGAGCTAAAGCATTAAACATTATTGCAGGAGTGCAGCTATATTAGATGACATTCTCTAATAATAATATTTGCATTGATCTAAGAGTGAGAGTCGGTTAAGAGCGTCGACCACGACACCTCTGATTAAATTGTTAGTTGATTGTGTAAACTTGTTTGAAGTGAAATCCTTTTGGCCGCAAATTGTCCCTCCTCACTTACAGAGCAATGTTGAGAACCACCAAACTGGGCGGAGGCCTTGACATTCAGTACTGGCTCAGTTTCTGCTGATGTCACCAGGCAGGAGGTTACAGGAAGATTGGTTGCGGCATCATGTTTCCGGTTGTTTCACTCTCACACTCCCAGGCAGAAAGAAAAAAAGGAAGTGACGAGCCACATAGTTGAGGATACTTAGCTGTTGCTCCCGGGCATTCCAGTTATGGCAAAATATACATCCACATTGTTTAAATAGTTCATATAAAAAATATATTTATGTATTTTTTTACTGTCCAGCTCACTCCTTAGTGCACTAGATGAAACTGTTACTTCTGCCTTTGATTATTTCTCTTTCTTTGTCGTCTCTCCCCCTCAGGGCCATCTGAGTGAAGGATATGGAAAGCTGTGCAGCATCTACCTCAAACTGCTCATCACCAAAATGGAGTTCCACATTAAAGTGAGTCCTCCTGGCCTAAAAAACCAAGCGGCAGCCTCCCTCTTCGCTTGTTATCTTTGTTCCAGACCCTCCTACTTTTTTGACTCCAGGGCCGAGGAAATTCTAGCTTCCTCATTAATGGGCTTTGAAAAAACTGTAATGTAGCACTTTGATGAGACAGCTGAGGTGGCAAGAGACGTGGCTTCTGCAGGTTTCTTTCCTGATGAAGACTGGAAGTTGATTCTTAGCCATGGTTAAGGGCAGTAATATGACTCTCTGCCATATAAACTGCTTAATTCCCATTTCTGTTGGCAAGTTTTTATAAATGTTGTCATATATCTTTATGCTATCATGCATGTTGAGCCATGGGCTTTTGATTAGTTGTCCAGCTGCATCTTTGTGGGCTGAAGCGTAACCTGACACTCCTATTGCCATGACTAAATAAATTGACAAAGGGCTCATAAGCATTCTGATAAATTAATCATTATGCATCATCAATAGAAATAATGCTTATGAGGTCATTGTTTCATAAACTGAAGCTGGTGGCTTTAAATATTCCAAATGTCTGTGGGGTCCCTTTGGTCCTTGTTGGTCTTTTCACCGCCGTTGTCAAGAGGCTTCCATTCAGCCTTCCTGTTATCTGCTAAAAGTCGTGCTCTCTTGCAGCCTGGATGAATTGGAGATACAATATGTCTCAACATGACAATGGTTTTCTTATAGTTTTTTACATCCCTGTGATTATTTGCCGTCAATTTTAAACACCTCACTCTTACGAAAAATACCCTTTGAGTCTTCTTCATTCAGCAACAACGCCCACAGCGAAGAGTGGTGTATTTAGTGTATTCACAGACTGGAAAAAGACTGTTTTGAAACAGCCCTTATAAAATTTCTCCGTTTCCAGTCCTCGGTGCACCTCTGCTTTTTATAATTTATATTTTAGGAACTTCTTGTGCTTTGGCTTGTAGCTAAAATGTTTTCCTGTTTTTGATTTTTTTTTTTCCCTAATCTTTAGTTTTTTTTATTCTACTGGTGTTTTTTAAATATGAAGTTATTGCATTAAAAAAAATTATATTTCTAACAATTTTTCTAAGTTTTTACTTTTTAATCAAAACTTTTGCATGAGTACAGAACAGAAGTCGTGCAGAAGCAGCACAGAGGACTTCATCACATGTGTAGAAAGAGACAATTTAACCCTTTAACAAAAACATTTATAGGCAAAGGTATCGGATTCTGATGCCAGGATATCTGAAGTTTGTGGTTTAAGTTTAAAGCTCGGTTCTGTCCGGTTCTGTTACAGAACCCTCGTTTCCCCGGCAACCTGCAGATGTCGAACAGGCAGCTCGATGAGGCGGGAGAGAACGACGTCAACAATTTGTGAGTGCAGGTTGCTGCTTCTGCTGCTGTCCCTCTAATATACAACGAAAAAGCTGGAATAAAACTTCTGATTTAGTTCTTATTCAGATCTGCATTACAGTGCTAAACCTTTTGGATTTTAACAAAAGGCAGTGTGTCTGCTTTAATAGTTGAATTTCCTAATATTCCTAGAGGATTCCTGGAAAAAGGAAAATACTTGTCAGCAGTTTTAGGAAAGTGATTTGGTTCTACATCTGAATTAAATCTGTTGTTCCACTTCTACACCATGTTCCACTCATGTTACCTCAACCGTTTTTGCACACAGCAACAGCAACATAAATCTATCCCTGCTCAGGCCCCAGCAAAACTAAAGCTAATTATTTTACATATACACTGATAGCAGCGAGAAAAGAAAATATTAAGATTCATAAATGTAGCGGTTGATCGGTAAACCCATGGTATCAGTGGCACTTTAACATGTATTTATAAATGACCATGCCTCATTAGACCTAAGGTCAGATGTGACAGTTTTAAATAAATCTATAAATGGGTAAGAATAAATATTATGATTATCAAGATGCAAGGTGTGCACTCATAATAAAATAAATTAACAAACCTCAACATTTATAAGGATTCTTTTACATTTTTCAGACACTAATTACTAATTATGCACAAGAAAAAAATCCCACCCTATTAACTCCAAAAGAGAGGGTTGTTACTTTATGCAAATTAACATTAACGGTTTTTTTCCGGCTGGTGTCAGATGTTGCTGAGCTGGATGTCACCTGGTGAACCCGAGTTTAAGGTTCAATTTGTTTTTACTGAGATTGACCTGGGAATCAGATATGATAGATGATATATTTGTTGAACACATAGAGAACATAAAGAAATGAACTTCAGTAGCTCCTAAAGAAATTAAAGACCCAAATCTGATGACAGAAGCATAAATGTATTAAATTACTACATTTATTAGTTACTTTGTTACAGACATTTAACCATTAATGGCAGCACTTATTTTTAGAAACAAAATGAAAAGCAAAAAAAAACATCAAAATTGTTTTATTAATTGAATTATACATCAATTTGGGACAGATTCTGTCTCCATGACAATAATAATCAAATCTTAATTTGTTGTACATTTTGATTAAAACTCACTTCGTTAACAAGACCCTTATTTTCATATCACAGTTATTCCTCATGTTTTACCCTATAACAAATTATTATTTTATTTTTTATATAGTTTGAAAGAAGATTATTGTTATCATTGCAGTATTTATATGTTTTGGTGTTAGGGGGAAAAAGGCTAAGAGGTTAAAGAGATCAGCACTGGCTTGTAAAGAAGATGTACTGTAATTATTTATCTCCAGTAAGTTGTAGTGCTTTAGTTTTAGGTTTCCAGTGAAAAATAGGGTACCCTCAAAGATATGAAAATCCAAACAAATCGATACATTTTAATTCAGCCAGAAATTAATGAATAATCTATGTTTTATTTTATTTTTATATGTTTCTTTTTTAACGTGTCCTGTCCGACAGAGTAGCACTCAGAATTGTTGTCTGAGTGACATTTTATGGTTTCAGTCATGGCTCTGAAATCTGAATCGGGGGGTCAATGGGGTACAGTTGTTTGCAAAAATTGTAAGCTGGAAGCAGTAAAGAAGAAATTGTTTCATTCGGGAACAAAAGTGAATTACTCTGCTTATTTAAAAATGACTGAACCAGTTAATTGGCAGAATGTAAGTCAGCTTTGTTCTTTAATGTGTAAATCAGAGACAAGGAACTTGTCAGTTGTAATGTTATGTGTGTTAAAGCAGTGCAATTGGCATAAATTTCAACCTTTTTCTTCTCCAGCTTCCAGCTCACAGTGGAGATGTTCGACTACCTGGAGTGTGAGCTCAACCTCTTCCTTGGTGGTGAGTTGTTCTGCTCTCTATAGAGCCAGCTGTGCCTGTCTTGGGTACACTCACCCACACTCTGTGTGTGAGTGTCCTCTGACAGACAGGAAGTACAGTCTTGCTGATACGTGTACCGTAAACAGTGGTGAACGGAAATAGACAAATGTGGAGCTGTGCAATCACCTCCGAGCTGGGCTGCGGCCCTTTCGTTGTCTGGCTGAGTCACCTGAGGTTAATGTCTGCCAAACCAGTTAAAAATAGAAGGATGTGACCAGGAGCTCGGGAGAAATTTAGCCTCCAGCCATAAAAGATGAAGAGGAAATTACATTCTGCTTTCTATTTATCAAGCTGCTTATTACTTGTCCTCGTGATATTATGTAGTCGCCTTCTCCTCCACCTTTTAAGCAAACTAATTAGCTGCAAAAGCTTACACTGGTTACTCTTCTCGTTTGGCTTTGATTTGGCTTTTTTAGAGGGATTCATGTCTTCCATGATCAAATAAAGTATCTCTGGAAAAGTCTGGAATTTCATGTGTTTTCCAGATCTGGATGAGGATGCCCATCGTTCATCCATCCCTCGATCCATCCATCCATCCACCTGTCTATCCATCAGTCTGTCCATTTTTATGTCCATCTATCCATCTGTTCGTTTGTCCTGCCAGCAGCCAGTCAACCATCTTTGTCTTTCCATCCATCCATCCATCCATCATCCTCTGGTTTTTGCAGATCCATATCTAACACCACTGTAAACATTTCTGCCATTAATACATTTTAAAAATGTCCCAAAAAAGGACTGAGAACCCTGGAAATCAGAGTTTTGATCTGAAAACTGTGCAGGAACCCTGTACCAATAATAACTACACACATTCATTGTTAATACATTACAGTTTATTTCTGTGATGTGATGTTTTCTTCGTTTAATTGTTTTTTTAAGTATAACGTCATGTGAAAAGTGTGTGTGTTGTGCAGCAGTCAGGAAACCACACCTGCATTGCTCTGAGGCTCTCAAGGCCCAACTTAAGGGATGAAAGGAGGCTGTAATGATGGAGGCAGAGACTGAGCCAGACAAGCCTGACAGTGTTCAGGTTGCTCCACCCTCTCTGCTCCATTTAAAGTACCTTTCCTGTTTTGCCTTTTTGAAACAACACTGAGCCGTGAACGCTGTTTTCAAACACGGTTGAGGCGACGGCTGAGCTGACTGACTGATGAATTGTTCATGAATATTTGTTTTTCCCTCGTGTTTATTGATCATTATTTGTCCTCGCCTCTACAGTGTTCAACTCTCTGGACATGTCTCGGTCTGTGTCGGTGACGGCGGCTGGTCAGTGTCGTTTGGCTCCCCTCATCCAAGTCATCCTGGACTGCAGCCACCTGTACGACTACACCGTCAAGCTGCTGTTCAAGCTGCACTCCTGTGAGTCACACACCTCTGCTGGTCTAACTGCGCAAGCATCAATATACCTTTGACTATTTTTATTTACGGACAGGAGCCACAAGTCTGAGCTGAGATGATTGCAGCATGTTATCCCTGCTTTTCTGGTCTGGAAGGAGAAAGAATGAGTGTACTGCCATAACTAGCATTAATTGACTAAGTTCTTGATTGATTATTTTATTTTAGAAATGATTACAGGGCAGTAAAGGAAAGTTATCTCGCATATTTTTATACTCCTACCAACTACACTGCTCAAAAAAATAAAGGGAACACTCAAATAACACATCCTAGATCTGAATGAATGAAATATTCTCATTGAATACTTTGTTCTGTACAAAGTTGAATGTGCTGACAACAAAATCACACAAAAATCATCAATGGAAATCAAATTTATTTTTAGCAAACCTTCTTGCCACAGCTGGCGTTGATGTGCCATGCTGCACTACCTGAGCCACTTGTGTGGGTTGTAGAGTCCGTCTCATGCTACAACTAGTGTGAAAGCACCACCAACATTTAAAAGTGACCAAAACATCAGCCAGAAAGCATAGGTACTGAGAAGTGGTCTGTGGTCCCCACCTGCAGAACCACTCCTTTATTGAGTGTGTCTTGCTAATCGCCAAAGATTTCCCCCTGTTGTCTATTCCATTTGCACAACAGCATGTGAAATTGATTGTCAGTCAGTGTTGCTTCCTAAGTGGACAGTTTGATTTCACAGAAGTTTGATTTACTTGGAGTTATATTGTGTTGTTTAAGTGTTCCCTTTATTTTTTTTAGCAGTGTATATCTTTAATATTTGACTGCTTTTGTCCTCAGAATCTACTTCATTTAAACTATTTTGTTTCCTGGTCCCAGCTTTTAAGCATCGTCCACAGATATTTTTTTTATAGGGTTGAGGATGGGGCTTTGAGGAGGGCATTGTGGAAGCTAGCTTCCAGACGCTGGGTTTGATGTATTTGGGATTATGGTCCCATTGGACTCTCCATCGTGTTTAGGTTTCTAACATCTCACCTTTGCATTAAAGTGAAGTTAAAGAGGTTGGAGCTAGTCCTCCTTTGTCATTATTCCATCTACTTTGTACATTGCACCGATACCACTAAAAACAAAACAGCCCCAAAGCATGATGCTGCCACCACCATGCTTGACAGCTGTAACTGTTCTTATACTTGAAAGCCTCTGCTGGACTCCAAGAGTACTTTTTGTCGTTGCGGCCAGATGGGTCCATATTTCTCGTCTGATAATGAACTTCATCTCCTGAAGGCCTTGGGCTTGTCTGTGTGGCCAGCTGCAAATTTCATTAGAGCTTGAAGTCAGAAAGCTTTTCTTAAGAACCTGAAGAAAGTAAAGAATCTCACTGCGTTTTTAAACTTATGTATCATTTATCATACATAGAGCCACTGGTGGAAATAGTTTACACCCTAGAAACTTGCCCTTCTATTCATTATCAACACCGCAGTTCTGATACGTACTGAAGTTGTTCAGGATCTGCTTTTACTCAGATTTTGCTTCGGACTTATTTTTTCATTCAGCATCCTTCTCAGATATCTTAAAGATCAGCAGGATAATCCTAAGCTGCCTTAATTTTCCAAATATGTTACGATTTTTCACGTGTGTGTGTGTGGGTGAGTGTGTGTGTGTGGGTGTTCAAGATAATCTGCTGACCTTGAAGTAGCATTTCTTCTCAATATTTTGACACAGGTATTTAATCAATACAAAAAAACTAGGCATCCCTCATTAAACATTAATTACAATACAATCATACCCTACCTTTTACCGGTCCAGTCAGACTTTTCCTTTATTTTTCAAAGTGCAAGATCACATCTGCAGCAGGAAATCCCACACTATAGAATACATGTTTTCTTTTTCACTTTATTATTTTAGCAGGTGCAGTTAAAATGGGATTATAACCCAGAACCTTTCTGCTGCAAGCCAACAGTGCTACCACCCATCCTACTGCTATGTGCTTTAGATTACATAAAACAGCTTATAGTCACCTTAACAAGGCTTCTTATTGGAGAGTGAGTTTTTACTTGGCTGGTTAATAGAAATTGCATGTACTGTATTTATGAAGTTTGGGGGAAAAAAACATTGGGTCAGGAAACTGACTGGGTTGGTTATGGGACAGAATCACAGAAAACACGTTTTAGAAGTTAAGCTTTGTCAGGAACTACGTCCTGTGATGCTGTATGTGCTATTGGAAAGGGACAACCCTAGCGAAAGTGTTTTCCTGGTATTATTCCATATGGAAAAATGATTGTATTTCCAGACTTTCCTTACTAATCTTATATAGCTGTATCTGTCCATCCATCCCCTTCATAGTTTTTTGTTTTGGCTGGCATGTAAAGCCTGACCACTCTAGAAGAATCTTAAAGTACAGACATAAAATTAGGCTAAAAAACTGAGAACTCCTGCAGTGTTTAAAGAAGTCGAACCTGGACTGAATTACTTTGTGCTGATTAAAAATCCTGGAATGAAAGCTGTGCTTTATTGACGAACACTAAACAAATGTTTAATTTAAGGTTTTCCTAAAAAATGTCTTGAAAATCTTGTCTTGGAACCAACATTGTTTTGATTCTTGAGCTGAGAGTATCTTTACACTGTTGGTGGTAAACATCAGATCTGCTGAGACAGATTTTAGTGCCTCCGTTCACCCAAAGAATGCACCAGATCTGGCTTTTTGAAAATACGTGTGTGTCACAAAGTCTCCGGAGCTACTTCTAGATGTCCTTCAAGTTGTGTTTGAATACAGATTTATTTTATCACCCATGATTATATTTTTATCCTTTGCTCTCAGATCTGAACAGATCTACATTTAACAGTTTTTTTCTTAGCTGCTGCTGAACATGTTTATACAGTCGGATGATTTTATGGTGCAGCTAAATATTTTTCCACACTGAGCTCAGACGTGTTTGTGTTTTGTGCATGTGTTTGCAGGCCTTCCGGCCGACACTCTCCAGGGCCACAGAGATCGCTTCCAGGAGCAGTTTAAGAAGTACGACGTTCCCTCACCGTAGCATAGAAACTGTTTCTCAAAGTATTCCCCTGTGTTAACTCATCTTCTCTTGTTTCAGGCTAAAGAGTCTCTTCTATCGCTCCAGTAACCTGCAGTATTTTAAGAGGCTGATTCAGATTCCACAGTTGCCTGAGGTGAGGACGACTCCCACCGCGTCTTATGTCTAATTCCTCGCCTACGCCAAAAAGAGCTGCTGATTCATTTTTGTGTTGCCCAACTAATTGAGCGACAGCACCACTTGTACAACTTGTGTGTAAATGTTGTCATCATTCCTGTCCAGGACAGGCTGATCATGTAAAACTCAGCCTAAATGCTGAATAATTGAGTGCGCGCAGCTTTTTAATGTGATTTCCTGATCAGGTTTGTGATTCCTGCAGAACCCTCCAAACTTCCTGCGTGCGTCCGCGCTGTCGGAGCACATCAGCCCTGTGGTCGTGATTCCCGCCGAGTCGTCTTCCCCCGAGTCAGAACACGTGGTGGAAACGGACGACCTGGTGGACACGGACGTCCCCTCTCTGCCGGTGAATTCATCTGCAATCCAGGATTTAATTAATGTTGGTTGTTGCCTTAAATCAATAGGAAATTGGAGACGTTTCACATAGCAAAATCTCTAAAACCAAATCTGTTCACTACAGTTTATAAAGCAAATATTTTCTGCAGTTGCCTCATTAATATTTCCCTAAATGTTATTACACTTTTTCTACAGTTAAAACTTGGTTTATTTTTGCTTCCCAGGCTCCCTCAGAGGTCAAGTTTGACGACCTGTTTGGCACCTCTGCTGCTATCGATCCGTTCAACTTCAACAGCCAGAACGGCATGCGCAAAGATGACAAGTAAGTTTCATCATAGAAGTTACGCTAGAAGTTAAGTCTCTGTAATGTCAGAATATCGCCAAAACCATCTACTGCCTCATTTACTGAACTTTATCTATTTTCTAACCATGACATCTTGTTTTCTACTTGTCATATGTTTAAAATGACATGTTAATCACAGCTATCTGTGTGTGTTTTGGTTTAGGTTCTTTCAGTCCCTTGGAAAAGTATTGATAACCCTTGAACTTTTGTCACTTTAGATTTAGATTTGATGTGGAATAGAATAATAAAATAAAGATGTTTTTGTCCATCTGAGTGGAAAATTGCCTCTGCCTCACCAACATAAACGACACGATAACGAAAAGGCTGAGCACAAAAACCCCAGGTTAAAATCGAGACAAATTAAGTGAAGCATAATTGTTTGTGAAACAAAAATATTACGCGATTTACAAATTTCTTTACAAGTAAGAATATGATAAGTGTGGTGTGCATTTCTGTTCAGTCCGTCTGAGTCAAGACTTCCAGAACTTAACACAGAACCTCCTCTTGCTTTGCACATCTGAAATTCTTCTTTGCTTGACAGCGGAAGCTCAGTCAGATCAGACGGAGAGCATCTGTAAAAATGAATTTCAACTTCTCAACTTTGATTGGACCATTCTAACACATGGCTTGATGTAAATGACCAAAATGTAAAGCTTTGGTCTAGGTGAACCTCCTGTCTCCACTCCAACCCCCAAATTAGATAGCATCCGTCTCCACTATGGTACAAACGCTGCAATAATCAATGAGAGCGTTTTCTTTGCCTCCGCAGGGCAGCGGATTAACAGATTACACATTAACTTAGGTAATCAAAACCTAAATGCACAAATACGGTATAAGCAAAAAATATAGCTTCTCTTTACTCACCCATTGTAGAATAAAACTTTATCTGGAAGCAAAAAAAACAAAAAGCGAAGCAGTTTTTAATGTCTGGATGTTTTAACGTCCACAGAATGAGTTGTTTTGGTCTGACTTCCACATTTATCACTGCCGTTTATTGCGTGATCCGTCCATGCTTCCCGGAGCCCCTCTGGTTCCAATGTAAATGGTGCCGAAGGGCGGGGCGGAGACGTCCGGGGGTTATAGATTTGGTCTTTGTCGGGTAAGCCCTGTATTTAGCTCCACCCATGTTCCAAATGTCCCCTCTGTGGCTCGTGGCAAACTTTAAATGACTTGCAGCATTTATCAACACTGGTTTATTTCTTGCCACTCTTCCAAAGGTTAGATCGGTGTAGTGCATGACTAATAGTTGTCCTGTCAGCAGATTTCCCTGCCTAAATGCTGGATATCTGCAGCTCCTCCAGAGTTACCATAGGCCACTTGGCTGTTTCTCTTACCTGGCTTTTTTGATTTAGATGGTCAGTTATGTCTTGGTAGGGTTCCACATGTGCTATACTCCTATTTTCAGGTGAGATGTTCACAGCTTTGGATATAGTTTAACAACCTAACTCTGATTTAAACTGGTAATAGATAACTAGTTGCATTGGATAGAAATGTATGCCACATTTTCTGATTTTTATTTGTAAAGATATCAAAAAACATGAATTGTTTTCCGTTCACAGTTATTCAGTACTTTGTGTTGGTCTATAACAAAAGCCAATAAACGGGTTTATGTGAGAATATAATAACACTTTGAATATTGTAGTTTTGCAAGGCACTGCACCTGAGGCCAGTTATGCTTCTGTTGAGCGATTTGTTATTATCATCTGTTAAAGTTGTGATTCTAATGTTTTCATCCGTTCGTGTTCATCAGAGACCGTCTGATCGAGCAGCTGACGAGGGAGATCCAGGCTCTCAAGGAGGAGCTGGAGTCTTTCAGACTGGAGGTATAGATAAGAGCATTTGAAGAAAACTATTTTCATGCTCCATCTTGTTTTGTACCCTGCCTGATGTCTCTTCTGTCACCAGAGTGGCCGGCTGTGTCAGGCTCTGAGGGGGCGAGTCAACGAGTTGGAAGCGGAGCTCGCTGAGCAGAGCCACCTGAGGCTGCAGGCCGCAGGAGAGAGCGAGTTCCTGAGGGCGGAGCTGGACGACCTGCGGAGGGCCAGGGAGGACACGAAGAAGGAGCAGCGGAGCCTGACGGAGATCGAGAGTGAGGCAGTGTTTATTTATATACACCAGAGCACAGACATACTGTCCAAGCAGTATTGACTAAGGGCTGAAAACTAATGCATGAAACTTCTTGTCAGAATAAAATTACAACAGTAAGGAATTAAATGGTGCTCCTGCTAATATTTTGTAAGCCTTTTTGGTGTGTTTCTCTCTTTCCCAGAAAAAGCTCTGGCCAACGAGCAGCGCTACACCAAGCTGAAGGAGAAATACACAGAACTGGTTCAGAGTCACGCAGACCTGCTGAGGAAGGTGAGCAGGGCGTGTCGAGCCGCTTCACATCCCTCTGTGTCCTTGCTGCAGTTTTATGAAGCTTCAGAGTTTGTTCCCATGCTGTTTGTGCAGAACGCAGAGGTGACCCGGCAGGTGACCGTTGCTCGGGCAGCTCACGATGAGGTGGAGGCAGTCAGGAGGGATATGCAGGAGAAGGTGAAGAGTGCACAGGAGGCTGCGGACAAACAGGTAAAGACAAGAGAAATGTCTAATATCTGAGCTTTTTATGACTACTTTCTAGTCATCTGGCTTCCAAGTCTCCCAAACAACAAAGTTTTACATTTTGAAGCGTCATGACTTCTCTTGTTTAGGAGAGGGATCAGGTCAAACAACTTCAGGAGCTGCAGAGAGAGCTGGTTTCCACCCAGGCAGAACTGGACTCCCTGAAGACCACCATGGCCTCCTCTCAGCAGGTCAGCCTTAGCAGGTTCTTCCTTCCTCAGCCATGCCCTGGATCAGACTGATTTGTTTTATCCAAGGTTGTAAGCATGAAGGTGTAAGCATGGGCTGATATGAGATTCCTGAGATAAAATAACCTCAAGGAAAAACGGCACAGTTCCTCATTATCATAACCAAAACTTAGAACAGCTTCTATTTTAAGCAGAAAAGCAACCAAAGAAAATCTAACATATTATTACCATTATAACATAATATTATGTTGATATGTAATTATACAAAAATGTATAATAAACCTTCACAAACTTTAATAGGAGATTAAGTAATAATTTGTGTTGTGCAGAATAGTCTATTTTATAAAAGTATAAATGTTGCTTTTTTAACTTTTCTAAAAAACTCCATAAATACCAGATAAAAAAATAAAACTTGAGGAAAAATGTGACTGGAAGTATTTCTAAACAGCAGGACTTTATCTTTCTTGTAAGTGGAGCAAACGTGTCGTAGCCTTTTTTTAAGCCAGCTGACCAGCTTGTGCAGCAACAGGAGTAGCAGCACTGCATTATTTTGTGCTGGAGAAAACTCCAGTTTGCTCTATTGAAACAGTGCTTTTTAAAAACCTTTGGTATACCTTGGTACCACTAAACAGTCCATGTCTAATAGGACTGTCAGACCTGGCAGGATGACTAAATCCTGACTGAAAGTGATAACTATGACTATTAATGGGAGATCGTCACTGCTGTTAAACTTTTGTTTGAAGGAAAAACGGCACCATTAACCCTTTAAATCTTCATTCTGATGTCACTTCCTTTAAGTTTTTTTTTGTTTTTGTTTGTTTGTTTCAGGCTTAAATTCAGTCTTAGCGACTTTGTAACCATTTTAAAGGATCAAACGTTATTTTAGACCTTTATATTTCAGTATTTAACATTTTGAATCTGAATGTTTTTGTTGTTGCTCTAAAAGTGAGTTGAAGGAAGCAGATGTTTGTAACAGCTTGGCGGTAGAAAAGAAGCAATGAAATGTCCAAACTGCTGCAGTGAGGCATTTGGTTTCCAGAGCTGACATGTAGCTAATAATAATGATGGGGGGTGGTGTATCGTCACTGAATTACTGTATGAAATGAAGTGTTTTGTGGTCTCCACCTCCAGTTCTTTCCAGATTGTTTCTCATACACTCACCTTGTTTCTCCCAGCCTCCCATTCGTGATGTCCTAGCTTTGTAGTCCTGTCTTATCAGCGCTGCCACTCTTCCTGTCTGCATCGAATCCCCACAGTCTGTTTCTAACACCGCCCACGTCTTACCACCCCTGTCACTCGTCTCTAGCGCCTTCTCTCATTTTTATAAAAGTGCTATTCTTAACTTTGCTGTTTCTTGTTCCTTCCCCATTTTCTATCGGACCTACTGACACTCAGAGCGTAAGTCTTTTTTCTTTTGACTTTCACTTCATTTAAAGCTCTAAGGCTTCAGTGCAGAAGATCAGATGTCGCTACAATGTAACAGTCGATGATCACTGGTTTCACAACCCCAGCTTCCCAGTTTTTTTTTGACCTCAACCCAAACCTCTCTGGAGTCTCCATGGCTCTCCAGAACCACAAATAAAGACAGTATCACTCCAACCAGTGGCTAAAGATAGAAGAAGTGTGTTTTCATTGTGAGGTCAGACCACATCCTGGTGTGCTCCGACGGCTCTATATTTTCTGTCCTCTTGCCTCTTTAGTGTGCCTGAAAATCACCCTTCTGTTCCTTTCTTTTCCTTTATGATCTCATGTTCCTGGATGCAGTCGAGCGAAGTGCTCAGCACACAGCTGGTCGCCCTGGAGTCTGAGAAAGCAGAGCTGGTGCAGACGTTGTCAAAGGTGGAGGCGGAGCTGGCGGTTCAGGGGGAGGAGCTCCAGCGAGTTCAAAGCTCTCTCGCCACTGAAAGGGAAAGCGGAGTAAAGACGGCCGAGGCCCTCCAGAATCAGCTCAATGAGAAGGTTTAGAAAGTTTCCTAATGAGCTGGATGTTTCACGTTGCAAATGCATTGTTACTGAGCAGGAGGTTCAAGTCAAACATTTAACTCTGCTAACCACAGGAGAGCAGGGAGCAGGTGTTGGAGAGTCAGCTGGTGGCAGCTCGCTGGTCTAGTCTGCAGGGAGCGGTGGAGGAGGCAGAAAAGATCATCCAGGACTCATTAGCTCAGATAGATGACCCAGCACACATCAGCTGCACCAGCTCTGCAGGTCAGGACGATGCAAAGCTCGGCATCTAGCTTGGTCACTTATTGTCTCTGTGTGTAATGTTTGTGGTTATGCTCTCATTGTCTCTGTCCATCTTTGCAGATTATCTTGCATCTAGATGCCAAGCCTCTTTGGACTCTATGGACCGGCTAAAGAGCGCTAGAGAGACCTTCTTGGCTGACAACACAGGTGAGAAACTAAAACTACTAAATGCTTTTTATTGGAGTTGATTTCAGCTTCTGAAAGCAGGGTATAATTTTCGGGGTCATAAGAGTAGAACATGATAATAGGGTATTAAAAGATTTGAGAATTGCAATGTTTCTTTTTTTCCCCCATGTCCTATTCCATACCAGTCTATTAATGTCTCAGCCCCTCCATCTGTCCATACAATAATAAATGAATTAATTCATCCATTCACCATCCATACATTGTTTCTCCTATCATTCATCTATCCATCAATGACATCATTTCATAATGGAAAATAGAGCTGCACTTCACATTGAATCACATTGCAGCTACATGTTTTTCTGATATCCTGCAGTCTTAATGCTGCACAAATGTGAATTTTGACATGAAAACGTTTATGAAAACCTGTAAATGTAAATATCAGCTTTTGTTGTGTAGCTTTGAGAAATATAACCTTCGTTTTACATCTGCTTACATGTTTGGTGCAGCTGTGTTGGAGCTGGTGCGTGTGGTGACCCAGTGTGGCCACCAGCTGGGCGACACCATCGTTCAGGGCAGCGCCACCTCCCACATGGTGCCTGTGGAGCAAGCCGACGGTAAGTGTGTGTTTGTCTTGCAGATGTGAGAGACGAACGGTGTCTCCTGATGTTAATCTGTGGGTGAGAGGCAGATGTGTACATGTCCTGACATGTCTCTGAGCTGCTTTCTTCACACATTACATGAGTTCATTAAGGCCGAGCCCTACAAGTCAGACGTTCTTCAGCAACAACAGTTTATGAAATTAAATACAAATAAATTGATTGAATTACTTTCCACGTCTGGATAAGTATGTAAAAAGAAAACAGACTTTTTTCCCTGTCCTATTGTATCCGTCCATCCGTTTTTAGCATGGCCACTGCCTGTAGTAAACCCATAGGGAAGCTTTGGATGTATATTTTAGAAACAGACCCAGAACTCTGCTAATTTAAGTCTGGGAAAGTAATGAATTTGACCCTGATATTGTAATGAAAAAAGATAGATACTGTTTAATGTTTGAAATGAGCTTATCTGTGTCGTGCTGTATCTGAAAGAGGCAAATGCTGCAAGGACACACTTCATGGTGCAAATGGGCAACAAAGTGTGAGGCAGGATGTGGCTGTGTCTGAGCCGCTCCACCAACTGCATTGGCAAGCAATTAAATAAAAACAAGTGCAGTGATTCATGTTATCTGCTGGTTTGGAAACCTTCCCAGCAACTAATTATCTTTTAGACATTAATCATCCCTATATTATTGCTGTCATTCAACTGATAACTACTCCGGTAATACTTGTGATTCCTGTCCTGCATACTTCCTAACTCTGTTGATTCTAAACTTTCTTTCTGAGGTTTTGTTATGATAGTTCTCTTCATATATTTACACTATGTTGCCAAAGGAATTCACTTACCCATCTAAATCATTGAAACAGGTCTTTCAATCACTTCCACGATCACTAGTGTATAAAATCCAGCACCTAGAATGTTTCTCAAACATCTGTGAGGGAATGGGTCGCTCTCGGTGAACTCCAGCATGGTACCGTGATGGGATGTCATCTGTGCAATAAGTCCAGTCATTACATTTCTTCTCTACTACACATTCTGCTGTCAACAGTTAGTGTTATTATAACAACAAGGAAGGGAGTGGGAACAACTTAGCCAGGAAGTGGTAGGCCACAGAAAACCACAGAGTGGGTTCAGAGGCTGCTGAGGTGCTGAGGGCCCAGAGGACAACAGCACTTACCTGGCTGCAATATTTGAAGTTTAGAGTTTGGTGAAGAGCGGTTTATCATGTATCATGTCTGTTTTTCAGGAGTTGGGCTCAGCCCTAGTTCCAGTTGAAGGAACTCTGAATGCTTTAGGATACAATGATATTTTGAACAATTTCCTGCTCCCAACTTTGTGGGAACTGTTTAGAGATGGCCTCTTCCTGTTCCAACATGACCAAAGCAAGTTCCATAAAGACACGGAGGAGTGAGTTTGATTTGGAGGAACCTGACTGGCCAGCACAGAATCATTACCTCAACCCTTTGGGAGGAATTGGCCTTCCTGTCCAACATCAGTGTCTGACCTCACAAATGTGCTTCTGGAAGAATAGTCAAATATTCCCCTAAACACACTTCTTAACCTTGTAGACATACTTTCCAGAAAAGTTGTACCTATAATACCTGCGGGGGGTGACAACATCATATTAATGGTTTAGTAGTGAGATGTCCCTCAAGTTCATGTGAAGGAAGAGTAGGAAATACTTTTGGCAACAAAGTGTGTTTGCCTGCATTTTTGCTGCATTGTGTCCCAGGGCAGAGTGTAGGCTCCAAAAACAAATAATCTTTTATGACATTTTCTGTGAAGGTCAGACAGGTTCCTGTCTGCAGAACAGAAAACAGGCTGATAAAAACCCAGTAGAAGTTGACATGTTGACTAAATACTTCGTCCTTGAATGAGGTCTTTTGGATGCATTTTAATGTACGAGGTAATACTTTATGTCTAATATAATAATAAACCTCAGAGAAAGCATTAAGAAATTATCTTTTTATTGCTTTACTTGTTCTTCTAAATGTGTTTCTGCAGCGCGTTTCCCATTGTAGTCAGAAATAGCCTTTGGAAGTGGTTCAGTCAAAACAGTCGAGTTCTTGACGTCATAATGAGTAATGTTTTTTTTTCTCTCTCTTTAGACAGCAAGTCTAAACATGCCCAAATATCAGAATCAGAATAAGCTTTATTGCCAAGTTCGTACATACAAACAAGGAATTTGACTACGGTACACTTTGCTCTCTGGGTTTTTTTTTTGTTTAATGTGTTATAAGATAGATTTATGCATATATCTTTATGTCCCTAAATATACATATATACAAAGGTGCATTTGCAACTTCAGTTTGCAGTTGTTTGGATGAAGTGTAGACCTAAGTTGACAGCATCATCTGCTGACCTGTTTGCTCGGTAAGCAAACTGCAGGGCGTCCAGTAGAGGGCCTGTGATGTCTTTCAGGTGCTTCAACACCAGCCGCTCAAAGGATTTCATGACCACAGACGTCACGGCTACAGGCCTGTAGTCATTTAATCCTAGGATGGTGGGTTTCTTGGGCACTGGGATGATGGTGGATCGTTTGAAGCAGGAGGGGACCTCACACTTCTCCAGTGACTTGTTGAAGATCCGGGTGAAGATCGGAGCGAGTTGATGTGCGCAGGTTTTCAGGCATGATGGGGAGACGTTATCAGGTCCTCCAGCTTTCTTTGTTTTCATGCGCTGAAAGAGCCTGTTTACATCTTCCTCGGAGATCTTTAGTGCAGGCAGAGGTTCTGAAGGTAGGGGGTTGGTTGCTTTGCTGGTCGAATTTGTTCCTGAATGGGATGTGGAGGAGTTGGTTTGAGGTGTGAATGGCTTCTTGTCATGTCTGCAGTAGAAGCCATTTAGACGGTTAGCCAGGCGAGGACTTTGTTCAGGAAGGGTGGTGGGGCTTCTGTAGGCAGTCAGGTTTCTCAGACCAGTCCATACAGCCGAAGTGTCACCAGTAGAAAGACTGTTTTTCAGCTTCTCACTGTAGCTTCTCTTGGCTGCTTTGATCTCCTTTGTTAGTTAATCTCTACTGCTGTGAGCTTCTTCCTTGTCCCTGCGCAGGTTCCTGAGATGTGGAGTAAACCATGGCTTGTTGTTCCCAAAGGTGCAGAAGGTCTTGGTCTGCACACACATGTTCTCACAGAAACTGATGTATGATGTCACCACATCAGTTAGTTGGTTTAAATCAGTGGCTGAGGTTTCAAAAACAGTCCAGTCTGTGCATTCAAAGCAGCCCTGTAGCATCTGCTTCGATTCCTCAGTCCACTTTTTAACAGTGTGAACCACGGGTTTGGAAGCTCTTGGTCTCTGTCTGTAGGTTGGGATGAGGTGGATAAGACAATGGTCTGAAAATCCCAGAGCAGCCCTGGTAACAGCATGGTATGAGTCCTTAAAAGCTGTGTAACAGTGGTCCAGTGTGTTTTTGTCTCTGGTGGGACACTTAATATGCTGTCTGTATTTGGGGAGTTCTTTGGAGAGGTTTGCACTGTTAAAATCTCCCAGTATTATGATGAAAGAGTCAGGGTATTTTTTCTCCACGTCTGTAATCAGCAGGGGGAGATGTTTTTCAGCGGCAGAAGTGCAGCCATGCGGTGGAAAATATGAGCCAATTATTATAAACGAGGAAAACTCTCTCGGTGAATAAAACGGTTTAAAGTTTATGGAAAATGACTCCAGATCAGGACTACATGTTTTCCCCAGCACTTTTATGTCTCTGCACCAACCTTCATTTGTAATAGATCCGTGGCCAGCAGCCATGAGTTCACACTAAAAACCAAACACTGCGAACTGAAACTGGGCTGAGCAGCCCTCAGACTGGGAATCAACACAAAGCACTGCACTTTTGAAGATCCCATTGAAGGTAGCCTGTCTGGCTATGTTGTGCCACACATCATCTGAACAGGGTGTGAGCTGTTGCACTTCCTCCCAACAGAGAGGCTATTTTATTTATTAGAGGTCTGTTGTATTAACACTGCAACACTTGTTTATACAGGTACTTTAACTATAGATGCACCGATCAGGCTTTTACTGGCCAATAACGCTTTACAGTTTTCTCTGAGGTTTGACTCGCTGAGTCCAGTTTTTATGTGAGGTTAATGAAGCCCAGGTTGCTTTCATACCGATCTTCAGCTTGTCTGCATTGTTGGGTCTGGTGCCTCTCATCTTCCTCTTGACAATGCCTCATAGATTTTCTATGGGTTCATGTCAGACCAGTTTGCTGGCCAATCAAGCACAGGAACACTATGGTCATTGAACCAGCTTTTAGTACCTTTGGCAGTGTGGGCAGGTGCCAAGACCTGCTGGAAAATGAAATCAGCATCTCCATAAAGGAAGCATTAGGTGCTCTAAAAAAGTGCTCTAAAATTTCCTGCTAGATGTCTGCATTGACTGTGAACCAACAACTGCAGATCACGACTCCTTGAATTGTCACTAACTGTGGAAACTTCACATTGAACTTCGTGCAACTTGGACTCTGTGTCTCTCCAGTCGTCCACCAGACACCAGGACCTTTATTCCCAAATAAAATGCAAAACCTACTTTCACCTGAAAACAGGAGGTTTGACCACTGAGCAACAGTCTAGGTCTATTTCTCCTTAGTACTAGGATAAGAGGTTTCTAACTCTCTGCTTCAGGAGTAGCTTTGACACAAGCAACGGCAACGTTGTAACCCATGTCTTGGACACGTCTGTGTGTGGAAGCTCTGACTCTAGCTGCAGTCCACACCTTGTGAATCACCCCCTAACTCTTGAATGGGATTTTCTTCACAATCCTCTTCAAGGCTGTAGTTATTCCTGTCGCTTGTGCAACTTTTTCAGCCACAATATGTCCGTCCACTTAACTTTCTATTAATATGATTTGATACAACAATGTGTGAATAGCCACCTTCTTTAGCAATGTGGCTTTTGTTCCTTCTTGTGCAGGATGTTGACTGTCTGCTGGACAACTGTCAAGTCAACAGTCTTTGCCATGACAGTAATGGCCATAGGATGGCCATTACATAACATTTCTTTACCATAATTCCTCCTGAAAACAGACGGAGAAATTTGTTGTGATGTATTTAATTGGGTAAAATTTTATTTTTTGCAGCACTATAGCCTCTGCACATGGTCTGCACATGTTCGCACACTTAACCCCTCCACCACCAGCATTGCGCCCCAAAAATTTAATTTTTTTAAAATATTTGACGTGCCGACTGCCAGTCAGAGCCTGGCCGACAGATTGATGCACCTAATGATAGCACAGTGGACTAAGCAGATAATTAAACAATATTTTCAGAGATGCTATGATGTAAACGTCCTCCACTCTGCATCTATTATTGTAGGATTTCTGCTGTCTTTTCTCTACTTTTCTGAATTTACTGCCTGCTATTTAGGTGACATTGACCCATCCATCCTGCATGTTCTGTTCTTATTTCAGCGCTGTCAAAGAACGTGAAGGCATGCGGATCGGAAGCTCTGGCTCTGCTGCGACAGATGAAGCAGCGGGACAGCCTGGCTACAGCCAACGACGACAAGCTGAGGGCGGCTCTGGAGACCATTCTGACCACCGCGGAGGTCTGTTTAATTCAGATTTATTAAAAAGTGTGATGTTTGACCTGTTCTCAATGTGTTGTTAATAAAAAGACGGGCCCTCGCTCTTTATTGTTCCAGAAACTGCGCCCGCGGGGTTTGGAGCTGCAGCAGGGGGAGCTGGGAGATCTTGTGGAGCAGGAAATGGCTGCCACTTCCGCCGCTGTAGAGTCCGCAGCTGCCAGGATAGAGGTGAATAGCCCTGCCTCTTCAGCTCAAAGGGAATTCACTGCATCCCCCCCATCACCCCTATTCATTTCCCAGCAGTATTAACTTGAAAATGTCCCTGTTTTTCCCTCCCCTGTGCCTCTGTGTCCCGACAGGAAATGCTGAACAAGTCCCGAGCAGTTGATACAGGAATCAAGATGGAGGTCAACGAGAGGTAAATCTCAGATCAGAGGAAGATTTTCGACCCGTTGGGAGTAAATTTTTTTTTCTTTGTAACATCTCTTTATGTAAACTGCTGGCCCAGAGACATGACTGAATACAGCATTCATCATGAGCTGGGAATGAAAGTTATTCATTAGAGCCTCCAGTCTGAAACATTTTAAGTCACGTTTTACTGAGTTTACTGTTTGAATCATGAGCAGGTTAGACTTTAGCTATCTGCGGGGTCCTTGTTTTGGGCTGCTTCTGTGCTTAAATCATTGCTCAGAATTTAACTGTGCATACGAAAGCACCTGGTGGACGAGTTATTGCGAGACATCTTTGTGCCAGGTCCATAAAATGGATTATTAACTTTTAGTTTAACTGTAACTTACCAAAGCCATAACAGCAAAGGCAGAACAACTGCTTAGCGACTGTGGCAAATTCAACATAAACAAAAAATAGAAAGAAATAAATAAAAATAGAATAAAGTGCAAACAAACTGATATCTCTGCCTTTGTCTCTCCTCCCAAAAGCAATTTGCTGCTTCCTAAACAGTGCATGAAGACGAGAAAGCATAATTACCTCACAGACAAAGTTAGTAATAGAGTATACTTGTGTGTAGTTTAATCTCAGTATAAATCCAGCTGTTCTGTAAAGACCACAGGGGTTAGTTATAGAGAACATTAGTGAGTGCTTTTATTCAACAGGGACAGGGAAGCTGGTCAGAGTTGATGGGAAGATAGATGGAGCTAAATACAGGAAAATCCTGGGAGAAAACCTGTTAGGCTGGAAATAAACTAATAAAGTCATTTATTCAGACCAAAACTTTTTTTGTCAATGTCAGATGTTCTGCAGCTTTAATGAATAATTAGAAATAAAACTACAGCAGCTACAAAATCGGCACTCAGAAATTCGGTCGGTGCATCACTAATGCCTTAACACAACACTGTGGGGGAACTGACGGCTCTCTCTTACCGTCTGTCTTCCTTCAAAACAAGTGTGCGTTTCTTCTGCAACCCTGACAAGTGCTTTTTTCTGGAAGATGTTTGTAAGGCTTTGATTGGAGTGAAATGAGAGATTAGCTGTACAGCTCCAGCATGTCACCCTTCATGTCCTGTGCTCTGTCGCCCCCTGCAGGATCCTGGCTTCCTGCACGGAGCTGATGCATGCAATCAAGGAGCTCATTCTGTCTTCGAAAGATCTGCAGAGGGATATCGTGGAGAGCGGAAGGGTGGGTTTTACAGGGTACAGTGTGTGGAAATTTGGAATCTGATTCTATCATTTTTCAAGCATGGATTCATTTGTAAAAAAAAAAAAAAAAAAAAAAAAAAAAAAAAAAAAGAGAAAGACAATTGAGTATGGATAAATTATTGAGCTTCCACACCTAATTTCCTATTAAGGAGGAATCTGCATTTCTAACAAAGAGTTTTTTTATATTGATTTACATTTATATGACATCATTTATATTAAAGAGATCATAACTTCAGATTTGGTCCAACTTGCTGACTGCTTTGGGTTTTGAACCACTGAAAGAACCCATTTCTAAATCAACACTTTTAAAGTTTTTTTTTAAGTTTTAAAAACTGCAATTTCTCAGCTTTGTTTCCCTAGGCCCTCTCAGATCAGATTGTTAGTTGGACTCATGGTTCTGAAACTGTTAAGCATTAACAATTTAGGTTTTCTGAACCTTCTCAAATAAAATAAAAGTCTCACAGATCACACATTGTGCTTTAAAAGAAATGTGAATTTAGTGTTGATTAACCTAGCCCTAGATTTTAAAATATTAGTGATTACTGGGCGCAGCGTGCTGTAGCTGATGTATATATTTTTGCTAAACTACTGGAAACCTAGAAATTAGTCTGAAAAAGTATAAGTCCAGAGTTGGGAAATTAGTAGGAACCCTGGATTTAATAACTGTCTATTAAAAGTGCAATCAAAGATGGCAGCGACTCCTATTGTCGACTCTTATTTCTTTCAACTCCTTTATATATAATTTGATTATTTATATAAAGTTATATGGCAAATAAATCCTTATCGTTGTTCCCTTACCTGAGAGTAAATTAAGTGGGAAATGTTTTACTGGATATCTGCATTTGCTTTTCTGTCCACCAGGGGGCAGCCTCCATGAAGGAATTTTATGCCAAGAACTCCCGCTGGACTGAGGGCCTGATCTCTGCCTCGAAAGCAGTTGGATGGGGCGCCACGGTCATGGTGTAAGTATGAAAAGACTTCTGTCTGTTCAGTCAGCAGTGGGAGCAGGCAGTGTGGGCCACTGGGCCCGCTTTGTCACTCCTAAATATGCAGAAGACCATGTAATATATAATGGAACGCAAAAGTATTTAAATAATTTACAAGTAAGTTCAATAATTGGCCTTATGTCTCTCACTCTGGTATCACCTAAGTGGTCAAAGCATAATCTGGATCTTTTAGAGTTTATTTTTCACGCTGTTGTTTGGTTCCCAGGGATGCTGCTGACATGGTGGTGCAGGGAAAAGGGAAGTTTGAGGAACTGATGGTGTGCTCACATGAAATAGCTGCAAGCACGGCACAGCTGGTGGCTGCTTCGAAGGTAAGCGTTGAATAGGCTTTTTTCTTTCTGGCATCTGTATATTTGTTACTGTTTTATTAGGAAAGTGTCCATATTGAAAATCCTTGGTGTTTGTTCTCATTATTTATGCTCCTTTCCTTTAGGTAAAAGCAGATAAGGACAGCACTAACTTGCACCGTCTGCAGCAGGCGTCCCGCGGCGTCACCCAGGCAACCGCCACTGTTGTGGCCTCCACCAAGTCTGGGAAATCCCAGATTGAAGATACAGGTAATGAGCATAGCATCCTGTTAATGATGCTGTGGTTTACTCACCTGTTTCTTGGACTTGTTTTTAACCACAGCTTTATTTATTGCTTCATTTTGTTAATGAATCTCACAAAGTGGTGAAAACGTTAAGTTTTAATTTATTTATGTGTAACTAGAAACGATGGACTTCTCCAACATGACTCTGACCCAGATCAAGCGACAAGAGATGGATGCGCAGGTAAACCACAGAAACGAGATGAGGACTAAAGAAATTACACAAAAAACAGAAAAGATTAAGATCTGATTGCTTTTATTTAAAACAGAAAAACAACTATTCTTCTTGCTAAACTAACATTTTTAATTATTACAGTTATTAATGTTATCATTTACTTGTGTTTTGAGCATAAATATGGAATAAATGTGCTCTAAATTTAGTACTCGTACTCGTCGTCTTCCGCTTATCCGGGACCGGGTCGCGGGGGCAGCAGACTCAGCAAAGACACCCAGACGTCCGTTTCCCCAGACACCTCCTCCAGCTCCTCCGGGGGGAGCCCAAGGCGTTCCCAGGCCAGCCAAGAGACATAGTCCCTCCAGCGTGTCCTGGGCCGTCCCCTTGGACTCCTCCCGGTGGGACGTGCCTGGAACACCTCCCGAGGAAGGCGTCCAGGAGGCATCCGGTATAGATGCCCGAGCCACCTCAACTGGCTCCTCTCGATGTGGAGGAGCAGCGGCTCTACTACGAGCCCCTCCGGAATGGCCGAGCTCCTCACCCTATCTCTAAGGATGTGCCCTGCCACCCTACGGAGGAAGCTAATTTCAGCCGCTTGTATCTGGGATCTTGTTCTTGCGGTCATGACCCAAAGTTCATGGCCATAGGTGAGGGTAGGAACGTAGACCGACCGGTAAATCGAGAGCTTCGCTTTTCAGCTCAGCTCTCTCTTCACCACCGGACCGGCACAGCGCCCCCATTACTGCGGCAGCCGCACCGATCCGTCTGTCGATCTCCCGCTCCATTCTTCCCTCACTCGTGAACAAGACCCCGAGATACTTGAACTCCTCCACTTGAGGCAGGAACTCCCCTCCAACCTAAAGAGGACAAGCCACCCTTTTCCGGTTGAGTACCATGGCCTCTGACTTGGAGGAGCTGATCTTCATCCCAGCCGCTTCACACTCGGCTGCAAACTGCCCCAGCGCATGCTGTAGGTCTTGGCTAGAGGGGGCCAGCAGGACCACGTCATCTGCAAAAAGAAGAGACGAAATCCACTGGTCCCCAAACCAGACCCCCTCCGGCCCCTTGGCTGTGTCTAGAAATCCTGTCCATAAAAGTTATGAACAGGACCGGTGACAAAGGGCAGCACTGCCGGAGTCCAACTGCACCGGGAACAGGTCCAAACTCCTGCTCCGCTCGTACAGGGACCGGATGGCCCCTAATAAAGGGCCCCCGATTCCATACTCCTGGAGCACCCCCCACAAGGCATCACGAGGGACACAGTCGAATGCCTTCTCCAGGTCCACAAAACACATGTGAACCGGTTGGGCAAACTCCCATGATCCCTCAAGTACTCTGTAGAGGGTATAGAGCTGGTCCAGTGTTCCATGGCCGGGACGAAAACCACACTGCTCCTCCTGAAGCCGAGGTTCGACTATCGGCCGGACTCTCCTCTCCAATACCCTGGCATAGGCCTTACCAGGGAGGCTGAGGAGTGTGATCCCCCTGTAGTTGGAACACACCCTCCGGTCCCCCTTCTTATGAAGGGGGACCACCACCCCGGTCTGCCAGTCCAGAGGCACTGTCCCCGACCACCATACAATGTTGAAGAGGCGTGTCAACCATGACAGCCCCACAACATCCAAAGATTTGAGGTACTCAGGGCGGATCTCATCCACCCCCGAAACCTTGCCACCGCGGAGCTTTTTAACCACTTCGGTGACTTCAGCCTGCCTGGGTGATGAAAGAGTCCAACCCCGAGTCCCCAGCCTCTGTTTCCACCAGGGAATGCGTGATGGCAGGACCGAGGAGATCCTCGAAGTACACCTTCCACCGCCCGATAATGTCCCCAGTCGAGGTCAGCAGCCTCCCATCCCCACTATAAACAGTGTTGGTGTAACAAAACACCACTCGGATTCAGATCGGGGAGGCCAGTCCTCCTGATCACGCCTCTCCAGGTGTCACTGTCGTTTCCCACGTGGGCGTTGAAGTCCCCCAGCAGAATAATGGAGTCCCCGGGAGGGGCACTATCCAGCACCCCCGACAGGGACACCAAGAAGGCCGGGTACTCCGCACTACCGCTCGGCCCGTAGGCCGAAACGACAGTCAGAGACCCGAAGGCGCAGGGATGCAACCCTCTCATCCACCGGGGTAAACCCCAACATGAGACGGCTGAGCTGGGGGCAACAAGCAAACCCACCCCAGCCCGCCACCTCTCCCTGTGGGCCACTCCAGAGTAGAAGAGTGTCCAGCCCCTCTCAAGGAGATGGGTTCCAGAGCCCACGCTGTGCGTGGAGACGAGCCCGACTATTTCTAGTCGATATCTCTGGACCTCCCGCACAAGCTCAGGCTCCTTCCCCACCAGCGAGGAAACATTCCACGTCCCTAGAGCCAGCCTAAGCATACGGGGATTGGGCCGCTGAGGTCTCCACCTTTGTCCGCCACCCAATCCTCTTTGCACCGGTCCCTCACGGTTCCCCCTGCAGGTGGTGGGCCCACTGGGGGATGGCCTCGCGTCTCTCGTTTGGGCTTGGCCCGGCCGGGTCCCGCGAGGAGCAACCCGGCCACCAGGCGCTCTCCGGGGAGTCCCGACCCCAGGCCTGGCTCCAGGGTGGGACCCCGGCTCTGCCGTACTGGGCGACGTCACGTGCCTCGATTTAATGGTCCTCATGAAGGATTCTTGAACCTCTCTTTGTCTGACCCATCATCTAGAGCCTGTTTGCCATGGGAGACCCTACCAGGGGCATGTAAGCCCCAGACAACATAGCCTCTAGGATCATTTGAACACTCAAACCCCTCTACCACGTTAAGGTGGCGGCTCTAAATTTAGTGTTAGTTTTAAATAATGAATGATTGAATATATGATTTATAGTGCTGTGAGTAAGTATTTATCCCCTTACAGATTGTTTCTATTTCAGACCAAACAAATGTTAATATCAAGCAAAAATAACCAAAGTCATTAAACAATGCAGTTTTCAAATGATTTCATTTATCAAGGGGCCAAAATCTATCCAAACCAAATTGGGTTATGTTGCAGACAATGATCTGAGGCTTGGGAGGAAATTCACCTCTGAACGATTAAAAAAAAAAAAAAAATTTTTAAGTTTTGGAGTGGCCTAGTCAAAGTCTGGACTTAAAACTGATTGAGATGCTGACCCTAAACAGGCTATTCATGCCCGAAAACCCTCCATTGTGGCTGAAATAAAACTTCATGGCTAGTTGTTGGCACCAAGGGTGGCAACACCCGTTGCTAAGTTTAGGGTCATAGGGTCATGTTGGTTAGGATAGCGTTTTTTTGTATTTAATCAGATTATGTTTGCAAAAGGGAAGAAATGTGTATGGCGGCAAACAATTGTTTATAGCAACATAGTTTGTGCTAATTGCTAAAAACTTAGCAGAATTTTAAAAAATATGTTTTTATTCAGGTTACGGTTCTGGAGCTGGAGACCCGTCTGCAGAAGGAACGGGAGCGTCTTGGCGAGCTGAGGAAGAAGCATTACGAGCTGGCCGGTGTAGCAGAGGGCTGGGGCGAGGAAGAGGAAGGTGATGATAAAAAAAAAAACACATGTGGAACCACATTCCAGAGAAGATTCCTTGAAGTAATGCGGCTGAAATGTTTGGAATTTCTCCTCTTCTTCCTCTGCAGGCACGGGATGAAACCCTCCTCCTCCACCCGTAGACCTGCTTTTCTCCGCCTCCTTTTATTTATAGAAACCCGTTTCTGTCTTTTTTGCCCTTTTCTCACATTTATCTACTTGTTATATCCAAGCCAAATGAAAAGGTGCTTCTTTTTTCGAACCCCCTCGCTTCTCTGTACATGCCGGCACACTTTCCACATCAAGCCCTACAACAGAGGTCGTGCAGCAGCAAGTGGGGTCAGGATGGATGAGCGCCTCACATCTCCGCTGCTCCATCCTGCATCTGGACCACTACCGAGAGAAGCTGCTGCAGCAGCAGCAATGTGTTTTTCCTGTCTTTGTTTTAATAACCGTGCCCCATCGAGGAGTCACAGAGGATATAATACAAGCACAAGGGGCCCAAACTCTTTGCGAGTAGGACCGGATCGGTGGCTACTCCTGTCCAAACTTGGTGTCTCAGTGTAACCCAGCTGCTGCGCTTGTTCTTCTGTCCGTCATTGTCTGATTTGTCCTACAGCTGATTCAGCTTGGGGAGCTGCATCCACACAGTTCCTCTCTAGTTTCTTCCTATTCTGCTCTCACTGTGAGTTATCACCTTTTTAAGTCCGTATGGCTTCCACGGCGGAGGCCTGTTATCCGGACTTTCTGCCTTTCACGTCCTCACCATTGTAACGACCGTGACTGTTAACCTGAACAACCCTCACCCCTCCACTTTATTTCTTATGTCCTTTTACTGTACCAGATAAGAAAAGTCAGCATTATGAGGGTTTGGTTGGTCTGTGTGAGCTCCATGCGCGTCATGAGAGCTCAAATTAGTGGTTGCTGCACAAAACACTAACAACACACGAGCATATGTTCCTTTTTTCTTATTTTTATTTTTTCAATTTATTTATAAAGCAGAGTGATAAAAAGTTTGATATTTCACTGACATCTAACGCTTTGGTTTGATCTGTCTTGATAAGACGAAGCTTGTCTGCAGGAACTTTCTGGTCATTCTGCACAAGAAGCGTCTGATTTAAATATTTTATTACTGTCTCAGAATTGAAGGCACCTCCACAGCACAAAAGTTCCTCACATGACCTTATGGACGATTCCAGTTGATTCATGGATTCCTCGAGGCCATGTACCCTTGTGCATAAACTAACATTCATCTTTTGTTGCAAAGAACTGTTGTTTTTTTTTGTTGTCGTTGTTGCATCTTTTCACGTAAAGGTTCGGTGCACCTGAACGCCACACGCCTCCTGCAGAGGCTTTTATTCCCATGCATCTCCCTGCTCAGACAGATGAAGGGACTCTGAGTTAGTTGCTGGTGAACTCTCCGAGATGTGCAGGCTTCTTTTTTTTGTGTGTCTTTCGCTTTTCTAGCCAATGCCTTTTTACCTTCTGCCTGCGTGTTCATGGTGACGATTCTGTCTTAACGCTCCTCCTCACTTGTGTTGTTGATGCTGTTTTTTTGTTGTTCTCTTTAACGGACGCTGCTCGGTTAGAATTAGCTCATTTCTCCTCCAAGTAATGAGGAAGTGGCGGAGTAGTTGGAAGAAATTTTTGTTCCCGTCTGCTGCTCCGACCAGATTTTAAGCAAGCATCATTCACTGTACTGTTACTTCCAGGTTGTTGTATGTAATCACAATTTTAGCTGATTCACCTGGAGGAACTGTTAGCTGACTATAATTTAAAACCCTATAGTCCATAAAAGGGGCAGAAATCTCCTTACAGTGGTATCTTAAGTGTCTTGAAAGGCGAAGTGCACACAACTTGAGTGATGTTTTGATCTTCTCTCTTTATTTCTTTGCTCAGATTTATTAACCTGTTTTATTTTATTCCTTTGGTCCTATTCTCTTCCCAGTTTGTGTCTGTAGTTCCACCAGCTCAGCCAGCCTTTTCAAACTGCCTCATACTGTAGTCAGAGACAGATACTCACATAGCAACATTGAAATATGTCTTTGTATGATATTATACTAAACCAATGTTGGTGGGTGTGTTTTTATTTTTCCAGTTTTTGAAATAAATACTTTGATTCATTAATACAGACTGACGAATGAATGCGGTTTATGTATTTGTGCTCAAATAATTGTCATTGTATTAATGAGGAGTGAGGTGAGAAATTGTTTATTTTCTGCCACTAGATAAAATTAAATGATAACCCTAAATTCATTTTCTCAGAAAAGATAAGAAAATTGAATTTTTAAGACTGCAACGAAGAGCTATTTGGAAAAGCGTCTGAGCTGCAGCTTGGGACCACCACTACTTGTCCAGGTTATCGTGAATCCAATCCTGAACCAAAGGGAACATCAGAAGTGTCTTATCTGGGATTATGAGAAAAAATACTGGGTTGTAGCTCAGTGGTTTAAATACCTGTTCTCAAATAAAAGAAAGTCTTGTGTTTTCCTTACAAATTAAGATCCCAAAATCTTGGGAAGATTAGATTAGGCACTAAATCCAAGTTCCTAGTGTAAAGGAGCAATGTTATCTTCTGGTGTTGGTCTACTGTGTTTTTTATCAAGTCCTAAGTCTGCGCAGTCGCCCAGCAGGAACCTTAAAACACTTCATGCTTCCTTCTGCTGACAAACCTCATGGAGATGCTGATTTCATTTTTCAACTGGACTTGGCACCTGTTTACTTCCAAATGTACCAAAAGCTGGATTCGATGACCAGAGTGTTACTGTTAGTCACCAGCCTGGCTGAATTAAACCTTTTAGATAAGTATGTGAAGATGAAAACTTCATTAGAACAGAGCTGCAAACAGAAAGGCTCTGTGACTATTTTGTGTTATTGTCATTCTAATCAAGCCGATCAGCTCCTGCTTGTAATTAGAATTAAAGAATCAAATTTTGCTAAATAGCACAGAACGGATCTCATAATTTTCCTGTTTTCTTTAGGTTCTATTGAAAGTGTACATATACTTCTGGGATTTAGGCTGGCACTGTGTGGTCTGACAAGTTTTAGTTGTACACTCCAGTGTACCATGAAGGATGGTGTTAAAAATCACCTCACACTTGGTTAAGTATGGTGGAGGAGCTGTGATCCTGTGGGCCTGTGTCTCTTCTAGAGGCCCTTGAAACATTGACCCCAACTATTTGAATTACTAGGAGATTTGAAACTCGGATGGACCCCGCTGGGATAACTGAAAATGGGTTTTCATTGGGTCTTTCGATAGAATAATGATCCAAAATGTGGCCAAAGCAACACAGAAATGGTTCAAATGGACAACTCAATCCTCCCAACTAAATTCTGTCCAAATCTTGTTTTGTTTAATTAGTCTTAATTAGATTGTGCTACAACAAGTGTAGGTAATGAATCTTGGTGGAGGTTATGCGCCGTCAGTATCTTACCTATATAGCTTTTTAAGCTGAGGGACACAAAGTCTGCTCCAATGTGTAATTTACTCAAGACCGTGTAGTTTATTTTTATTTAAGGAACAGGTGGTGGATTCTGTTTCAATATTTGCAAATAATCTTAAAAGTACTTAGTTGAAAGTAAACAGTACCAACATCATGAGTTAAATCAATAAATTCTTCCAGCTTGTCAATATGTCCTTCAGTTTCTGCAGTTTACTATTGAAAAGAGAGTTTAATTGGTTGTCTGAGTGGCAACAAAGTAAATCAGTAAATTAAATGACAACAGTGTCTTACTGATTTCTTAACTGTTAAATATATATGGGCATACTGACATCACACGTGTTTGTGTACAAGAATTGGAGACAAGAGACGAAAGCTGTGCTTCCTATAGTAGTCTCTTTGGGCAATGAAGTATGTCAGAAACTACTTGCATTAGGTGCCCCAAGGACAGCAGGATGGGTTAGCGCAGGCATTAGAGACTTAAGTAAAACGAGGAAAATTAGGTTTGGCTTTGAATGAGCGAAGCAGTTTTCAAAACCTTTTAGGAAATTAAGAATTGCTCAACATCATTCTGTCTTACCATCTAATACATGGAGCGCTTTCTTCAAATTAACACAATGTTTCTCTGAGATCAATGTCGAGAACCTTTGCTGTCTGTAAAGGAGGTACAGTGTGCAGAGTGGAGCAGTGACGTTTCCCTCTGTGCTGCTGTCCTGTTGCAGGCATAATATGCTGGGTGTTGCCTGAGAGGAAGGCAAGCTCAACTATTTATAGCCTCTGCAGTCCAGAGCTGGGCATCCTTACAGCAGGTCTCCTGGCAGCAGCCACAGCAAGAGAGTCTACAGAGACTCAATGAAGAATGCTTAAAAAAGTATTCAAACCTCTTGGACATTTTCACATTACGTCACAATACATCCACAGGCTTCAATGTATATATTTTTTATTTTATTTGACAGACCAACACACGGTTTAAAAAAAATGTTTGCCTTCAAAGGTCACACCTCAGTGGTTTGTTAGAGAACATCAGGGAACAAACAGCATCATGAAGATGAAGGAACACCGCAGACAGGTCAGGGGGAGCATTGTGGTTATGTTTAAAGGAGGTCTAACAGCACTGTTCAATCCCTGGTTACTCAGGTGGCGCTGCAGATGAAGTGGCAATAAAATAATCCCTTTTGAAAGAAAACTACAAGAAAACCTGTCTGCAGTTTGCCAGGAGCCATGTAATGACACAGCAAACCTGTGGATCAAGATGTTCTGTTCAAATGAGAGCTAAATGTTACATTTTGTCCTACATGTAAAATTCTGTGTGTGGCCATGAACTAAATCCTCCCCACTGTGAAACATGGTGGTGGCAGCATCATGGTGTGTAGGGAATCACTCTACTTAAGTGGTGACAGGGAAGCTGGTCCGACTTTCAACCTGTTCGAGGCTGCAGAAGACTTGAGATGAAGGAAGAGGTTTACCTTTTAGCAGGATAGCAACACTGAACACACACCCAGAGCTACAATGGAAGCATTTAGATCAAAGCATATTCATGTGTTCGAATGACCCAGTCAAAGCACAGGCCTAAGTATTGAATCAGGGTGGCATAAGACATACCCACCATAATACACTCTTTTCAGATTGATAAAACATTGTCAAAACTGCACATCATTTTACTTCTGCTTCCCAATCATTGCTCCTTTGTGCTGGTTTATCACATAAAATCTGAATAAATTACAGTGAAATGTGTGGTTTTAATGTAAAAAAAGGGAAAAAGTTCAGTGGATATTAATATTTTTGCAAAGCACTGTGTACAATTGCTTTACAATACCAGCATGAGGGTTTTGTATAAAATTATGACCTAACATAATCCGACACTTCATTTGTGCTACAGCAACATATTGTAACTAACTCAAGTTAAGGCAAAGTGTAATCCAGGTTCAAGTTTTGATCCAGAGCTAATTTGTGCCTTTCTGCCTCCAAGTGGCCAGACGTTTTTGCTGGTCTCAGTGTATAGTCATGCTTACTGGAAAATGTAGCTTCTTGGAACAAAAATAAGAAGGAATACTTTTTTTTAGCACTGTACTGTACATCATAGTAGTGTTTTTACAACCATCTTTTCACTGTATACAACGGATGAAAACAATAAAACATGTTATTCTTCTAACTAGCTGGGTTTGGCAATGTAAAAATACCATTAAAAGAATTATGTGACCCATTTGGACCAAATCTACCTACCTTGTGGTGTGCTGCAAGGTTCTGTTTTAGGACCCTTCGTGTTTCTGGTACATCTGCTTCCACTTCGGCACATTTGGATCATGTTTAGGGTAGTTTCTGATCACTGCAATGCAGGTGTTACTCAGTTATATATCTCTTTTGTAGAAAAGCAAGCACACATTGATTTTTCATTTGATTTGTAATGGATGTAATATATCCTATAATATTTAGTCAACTGTTAGATGTTAATCCTTTCAATAAATATCAGGAATAAAAATGAAAAGACATTTCATCTTTCTTCTTTTAAAGTGCAGCTCTGACTCCAGGGATAGGTCAAGAATTCCCGTACAGGTGAAATTAACTTCAATACAAAATCACAGATTTAATATAGATAACCAGTGAATCATGTTGGTTTGTTCACATTAAATTCATATAAAGTAGCAGGTAGGAGCTTCATGATTGTTTGATAGTTACTTCACAACATGCTAGGAGTTATGGGTGAAAGGTTGGAAGATGCTGAATGTGTTCAGGCTTATTTAGTTTCTCTCTGTCTTCTCACTCACTCACTCACTCCACAGAGCTGAAACTCGCTGGACTTTTAACTATATCTCACAGCTGATTATAAGCTGTGATGCATTGAGAACTAACAAGCAAACCTTCACTGCAGCATGCAGTGGGGGACCCAGTGTTCTGACCTGTTTGTTAGAGAAGAAAACCTTTCACTGCCTGATCCAATTTACAAGAAAGCAGAAAACCTCCTGAGAGCAGAGCAGTACCATTCCAATATGATTGGCAACCAGCTGAATGAATTTAGGATATAAGTGTCTGAACGGCCCTGCTGTTTGGTGTGTTTGTCCCGACCAGACAGCCGGCTCTTTGAGCAGCAAGTGTCATCAGTCAGGCCAGCCTCACTGTAGCTCTTTGAGCAATGTTTTTGTGCCGACCTCGCTCATTGTACTCTGGCCAGGCCCTCCTATTGAATGGATGACACAGATATGAGGTCACAGCATGAAGAGGAAAAGAAAGCAACCTTCTCTCTTTACTGAAGTCTGTGGGCACTTCTGGTCTAGTAAACAAAAACAGCAGGTAGTCAACCATCAAAAGAAGAACGATAAACATGACCCATTATTGATTTAAAACATTTGCTGCAACCTAGACATCTTTACTGTAGTTTGCAGACTAAATTCAAATAAATGTTGCTCTCAGTTGAGAAAATCTCAGTTGGGAGGCAATTTGTTTGTGTTCTTGCTAGCAGTAAATATACCTCAAGGAAAACAATGGGCCCTGTTTGCAAAATGCAGCTGGAAAAGTTAATTAAAGCAATTAATCAGGGGCAGGGGCTGCTGTTGTTTGTATTATGCAGCACTATAAAGTGTCAGTCTGTGATTTTTATGAAGGTTTCCGTGATGGATGATCACTCTGCCAGTTATCAGGATCTTTAAGGGTTTCTGTGGCATGCTGCTGACAATTGATTGCATTTGCAGAGACCAAACAAGAACACAGCAGTAAATAAAATAATAGTAATAATACAACAATTATTTCTGAGTCCAGTGTTGCCATTGCTGTTTTACAAACTGACATGCTCCTAGCTATCTTGCTTTTTTGAATTATTAATTTGGAGTGATCATAATCCAAAGCTATGTTTTAGCTAATGATGCCATAACAGCTTAATGATTTGAATCAGGATAGGTGCTGGAATATATTCGTATTTCAACTTGTAGAGAGCACTTGTCCCCAAAACTCTGTTATTTCTTCTTGTAAAAAACCTTCAAAAGAAACTTTTAAAGAAATGAGAACTCTTCAAAAAATTACAGCATCAGTTTACTTAGTAGCATGCTAGCTTTCACACATTACATAAAGATGCATTATAATAGAGTATTGTTCTTATTGTGATCATAACAAAGTGGTATTTTTTCCTATTCCTTCCAAAAAGAAAAGAAATAGGTTTTTTAAGATCAACAGTGTCCAAAGAGCAGTCCGTAGGCTATTTAAGGCCCTGAAAGTTATTTTGTGTGGCCCGCAATCAGAATTCAAGAATGTTACAAATGTGGCCCAACAACACAAGAGGGTGATATAGATGAATGTTTGTTTTTTTTAAATTGTCCAAAATTATCATGATGCAAAGATGCAGATAAATAAAAAAAAATTTAATGGAAAATGATAGCTCCAACAAAGAGCATTTTCTCTTTTGTTAACAGTGTTTTGTTATTTTATTTAAAACTTATAGTAAATAGGACCAAAGACTCAAAAGCAGACTTGAGCATACCCTGTCCATTACCTTGGCTAAATAAATTTTCAGAGAAAGAGTGACCCATATCCAGTTCTTGACGCTGAGAATAGACAAAAAACATGTCAGTCAGTCAGTCAGTCATTTTCTGCCACTTCTTCCATAGTGGGTCGCAGAGAACCTATCTTCAGCAGTCTATGGGCGGGAGGCGGGGTACACCCTGGACAGGTCGCCAGTCCATCGCAGACAAAAAAAAATGTCCCAGGCTAAAAAAATAAAACAATTGATGCTAAAAATGTAGAACATTATATGACTTTTTTCCAAAAGGCAAGATCCTTTTTATATTTCAGATCTAAGATGATTTCTAATAACAAAAATCAGACTACTTTGTTTATTTAATTAAAACATTGAATGTTTAGATTATTCTTGAGCAGGCAAACGATAATGAGATTTTCTCAAAACCTCATTTCTTTTGTACTTAGATTACTTTCAACTTGATGATTCTGGCAAATAATTTGGACACTGCTGTTCGAGACCCTTCCACCCATAAGTATTTCTGAGATGTTTACCTACCTGTCCTCTTCTCTCTGGTAGAAGATCCAAGTGCTTATTTTCTTAGGAATGCAAAGTTATTCTTTTGAAATGGTTACATTACAAAAGATATAATATTTTTTAATTGATTCTGTGGCGATACAACCAGTAGCACCCCTAACAATTTCTATTAAAAAAGCAATTGAACCTGATTTTTAGCTATAAAAAACCACTGTATTTTTTTGTTGTTTTAATATTTTGTGGCACTAGTGGCCTTTATTAACAGTAATCAGACAGGGAATGAGCACAAAGAGAAACATGCAGTAGACGCCTCAAAGACAACAAAGACTAATGGTCTCCGCAAAATTGGGGGCCCACTTAACTGCTATGTGCCACACCATTGCTTTACTCATTAAAGTTGAGAAATTTTATTTAGTCATCAATGACTTCCTGTTTTTCCCTGGGGTGTGACGCCACACAGAAGTTCATTGCTCTTAGCCACTCCTCAAAATGAGAATAACAAGAGAACATGCCATATGTGTAAAGGAGATGTGTATTGATCTTCAGTCAGAAAATAGCTACAAGAAAAATTCTACTTATCTGAACTTGCCCACATCTACAGTGAACGGATCAAATAAAGAATTTAAAGCCACCAAAACTATAACAAGCTCTTGATGTTAAAGGAGGGTATGTATCCTAACCATGGTAAAAATCTTACTATATGATAAAGCGATGCATGTTGATGCTTTGCAGTGAGACACTCAAACTGTAGTCAGTTTTAACCATTTTGAGAATTAGGTCATGGGATGAAAAAGAAAATGCATATTGTGCCCTGTCACCAGTGAGAGAGCTGTCACATGATCCAGATGTGATTTTGTTTTTTGTTTGTTTTTTGCTGCCTTCACAATATATGTGAACATCTGTGAAATCTAGGTTACAAATTACAAATAGCCCATGGGGAAAAGGTGGTCATATTCCCTGCTGCCCTGCATCAAATGTAATCATTGTACATGTTCAGTAATCCAGGCGGCCAGCCGTTGCCCTACTTTTGACATCAAAGAAGGACAGACATTAAAATAGACATCAGCAATGCGAGGCAGTGGGTCAATCACAGACAGACCCAGACAGTGCATGACACTGGCTCCTCCACTGCTCTGGTTTTGGGAAGAGAAATAAAGAGAGACGGTGTTGCTAAGAGACATGGGCCAGTCCAAACATGGCACCATCTGCTGCAGTGAGATTTTGTAATGGGTTATTCAAGTTGGAGAAAGAGAAAAAGAAAAATCGGATCAGGAGGTTCACTGAAAACCAATCTGTGAAGAAACACAAGGAGAGGAAGTTAAGCAAGCTAATAATGAAAGATTAAAGGAAAAAGAGGCACAAAAGGAGAGGGGAATGAGAGGTGGAAGCAAGAAAATGGGAGGGAATGTAAGTAAGCGCAACAGGGAGCTTGATTAGGACATGACTAACAGGTGTGACACTTTAGGCACACACACGCATGATCGAATTCTCACAAAAAACATCACACGCATCATTCCCCTGATGGTTTTGGTGTTAAAAACACGAACAGTGATGACGATAAAAACGCTGCTGTACTCCAGTCCAAAATAGTAACATATGAATTTGACGCCACGAAAATAACAATATTAACTTAGCAGGAAAAGTTAATATTGGGGAATAAAAGGAAATAAAAAGGAGAAGACTGTTTATTTCCCCTGAAATAGTTCCACATATGTGGGAAATGCTAAAACAGCCCAAAAGCTTTTGGTGGAGGTAATGAGAGATATCAACATGATGATGCTTGCCAATACAGGGCGGGGTTTATTAGTGACTACCTTCTGTGGATGGCTGATAGACCTAGTCATGCACACGATGTAAAAGAAAACGTGATTCATCAGAACAGGCCACTTTCTTTCCTTGCTCCATGGACCAGTTCTGATGCTCCTTTTCAAGGGACAGCTCTCCAAATACATGAGACATGGTTACCAGTGACCATGTTGCTGGTTCATCCCTGTTCCATCCCTGGACCACATTTGATAGCTGTTGACCACTGCAGACCAGGAACACACCACAAAAGTTGCTGGTTTGAAGATGATCTGACCCAGCAGTCTAACCATCACAGTTCAGCCCTTGTCAAGCTTGCTGAAATCCTTTTGCTGCCCATTTGTCCTGCTTTCTAACACATCAGCTTCGAGGACAAAATGTTGATTTGCTACCTAATTTATCTGATGCAATGCTGGCCAATGTTATGTACTTCACCTGTCAGTGGTCATAATGCCATGCCTGATCAGTGTATCACATTAACTTTTTAGAGAGGTGAAAAGCTAAAATCAAACATAAGCTTAGCACAGTGTGCTATTGATTCATTTGTTGTTTTTTCCCCAGTAACTGCTTGTGGCCAATTCAATGATAATCTATAAGAAACCCCAAACAGAGCAACTGCAGTACATATTGGGGAAGAATTTACATTAATCTGAGTGCATGTTTGTGCTACAGCCCACTTTTATTCTTGATGGGTAGAACTTGAGCAAAAGAAATGGTCAAACCTGATTAGATGCTAGCTGGCTAGCTGTTGAGCACTTTGCTAAAGTTAATTTGGTCACCTTGTTTTGTCTACCAGAATTGAAAGATGGTTAGGGTGTTGTTCGTGTGTTCAATCACACTATCTGATTTTTATAAAGTATATAAAACACATGATGCAACACCTTCATGTTCAAAAAATGTGATGAAATAAACTGCTTCCCAGACTTTGCCACCAAGAACAAAACAAGCAATAGCAACCTAAAGCCAAACATATGAACAATAACTAAGATGCATTTATGTCTCAATCTTAACAATTTTTTCAAATATGGTTCCCACGAGTTGAATTTGCATTTGAAACAAGCCTCATTAATCATAAAACAGTTTTTTTATTCCCTGCACATTTTGTTTTACCCAAAACGTTCTCACAAGTGATGAAGTATGAAAGAAATAACCCAAACAATTTACAGAACATGCATAAACCTACATGTTTTTGGAATAAAATACTACACACTCAGTTGCCATTAAAAAGGAATATTGTCATTGTCTATAAAACTTTGAGCTTAGTTTTGTCACCTTTATTTCGAGTAATTTCGAGTAATTTCTGTGACTTACATTATATTATTCTGTTCTGTTTTGATATTGTTCTCTGTCAAAGGCAATCCACACTGGCAATGTTAGATGCTAGATAGGCTAGCTTTTATGCACATTAGCTTTTGCTAAAATTAATTTGGTTACTTTGTTTCGTTTACAATTATTTGAAAAGGGTTTGGGTGTTAACGGTAAATACATAGTTAAAGCCATAAGAGTACAAAAATAATATGGTTTAGTAACTGAAATATTTGGTAAATTATCTTCATGATAAATGCTAACTAGCCTAGCTTAGTGTTATGATTTGGGGTTGTTTGGTTTTTAGTTTCTGGTTTTTTCTTTGTTTTTTAAAGTTTAGGTTTTGAATAGCTGATTATTGTTATTTTCATCATTATTCTTGTTGAATCATGTTTCTGTTTGTTTTTCTGGTCATGCTTTAGTTTTGTCGTCTTATTCATGTTTTAGGATCTGGTTATGCTTTGGCTTCATGTTTTTCTAGTTTCTGTTAGTTTGTGTTCAAGGGTCTGTTTTGCTCCAGCCACGTTTTGTTCTGTCAATTAAGTTTATTCGGATCACCTGCACCTATTAATCTGTCATCTTGTTTCACCTGGTCACGCTCCATAAATACACACCTGTTCAGTTAGACATCACGGAATCATTTTCACAAACCAAGTCTTGTTTTCTGCTCATGCCTTGCCTGTCTCGCCTGCCCGTTGGGTTTTTGTTCCTACCTCCTGATGTGAGTGAGTTTTTGTTTATTAAAACTTTTTTTACTTACCAACATGCTGCCTTCTAGTCTGCATTCTGGGGTCCTATTTCTTGCAAGTCGTGACAGCTTAGGCTTTAACTTCTACGCTGGTCAGTTACTGACAGTTTTAGCGATCCTTCTTGAACATTTTCTCTTCAGAAGCTACGCCTCTGATAAAACTACCCACAGCTGAAGTCCAGTTAACTTGCTCTGTCTCGACACGTTAAATTTAGCCTTTAAGGTGCCAACTGACCCTTGTTGATGATTGATTGTGGCACAGTCAGTGTGAGCTACCTTTAACTCCACTCAGTTAATGCTCCCCTTGCAGCTATACATTCATCTAATCAGATTGTCCCAGTATTTCGAGTCCTATTTTTCTGTCTCTCATCATTGGATTCAACTGTCACCAGCTAAATCCTTTAAGTCATCTTCTCTTTGTAAGCCTATTCTTTAAATAACCACTTCATTATTATCCTGCTGTCTGCCTCCTGTCTACATTTGGGTCTTCCTCAACAACAAACAGTGTTAGAAGAAACTGTGAAGAAACACTTTATTCCATACAGATATTAAGGTGCATTTTATTAGATGAAGATCCAATGATATAGTCAACATCAGCATCCTCCTTTTACAAAAGACATTTTAATTGAAACATTTCCAGTAAAAAAGTAGTATTGTACAGCCAATGTGGGGTACCAGAGAGAAAGCATGATGTGACCTAAATCATATTCATTCATCATCATATGGATCATAGATTAAACACAGTACATTAACATTATGTACAATCTGTAACACAGAGGTTGACATAAACGGTAATCCTCATGATGAATAGAGTAAATACAATATATATATTAGGATCTCTTACAAAATCAAAATGCATTATATATATTAACAGAGAAAGGCTATCCACAAACTTGCCTTTTAACTAAATACACACCCTCTTGTTTTGCAACATGTTGTCCAAGCAAAACTAAATCTTTTGTTTGGTCAATTTGTTGATGGGTGGGTTCTTTGGTTGTGCTGGATTTAATGTTGCAGCCTCCAGGAAGACCCTCAGCTTCTGCGAGTCACTGAAGAGTCAACAGTTTGGGTTTGGTTAGAACCGGAGAGAGCTCACTAGTTTCAGAGCAATTTCTGGAGCAATGTCTACAGGATTCACGCTTGTGACAAACAATATGAACTAATTTTACTTTTCTAAACCAGGATCAGGTTTTATCTGTACTTTTCTGCTGCTGCAAATCGATTTCATAGCTCAAATGGACGAAATTAAACTGATTAGATTTTGCATTACAGCACAAGGTTTCACTGCAACACACAATGTTCTTTTCACAAGAAATGTGATGAGGACACGAAACTAGTCAGTTTTATATCATGCATGTGGTGATGTTGTATTTGCATTGAATAGATCCTGCTTTCATAAATGATCTCCCTTTCTGTCAAAAAAAAAAAAACATACACATCACATTTAGTAGGATCCTGGCCTTGGCAAAGAAAAGTTAGAATTAATGTACCTAGAGATGGGACCTCAAATATTACCAAGTCAAGTCTCCAAACAGACGTGATAGCAGAACAGAACCACAGTGGATCTTAGAAATTGTACACACTCCTGTCAAATAGCCGGGGTTTAGGAAAAAAATCAGATCAAAATAAATGATAACAAAACTTTTTCCACACTTTATGTGGCTCTTATCATGTGTAATTCAACTGGGAAACAAACAAATCTATTTGGGGGGGAAATGTGAAAAACTTCAATAACCTGGTTACAAAAGTGTTTGCAATTGCTTTGTTTTATGCACCTTTTTTATCAAGTTTCATCCATTAATCCTCTGACTTTGATTAACCTGAAATAAAATGCAGCTTCCTAGTAGGGTTTTCCTGATACCTATGCATTTTCATCCTTTAGCTAAAGTCACTGTTTACAGAGATCTTGCAAAGGACCAAACCAAACCTCATGGGATCAGAATAAGGGGTACAAAAAAATACACACAAAAATTGAGATGGAACCTGCTAAGGTGCAGATATTTAAAGAAACCATATTTTAAAACCTTGTAGGAGAATATATTATGGTCGGATGAAACCAAAACCTAACTTTTGGTTATAATTTCAACAAAACAACACTGCATCACCAAAAGAATAAAAAACAATAGTGAAACATGGTGGTGGAAGCATTATAATCTGAGGTTAATTTTCTGCATATGGAATTGAGGTTTTTGTCAGGCTGTATTAGGTCATAAACAGGTCAAAATATCAGTAAGTTCTGGCCTAAATTCTTCATCTCTTTGCTAGAAATATGAAGATAAAGAGAGGTTTTATTTGTCTTCATCATAGTGAGTCCAAACAGGCACCCAGATCAACACAAGAATGACCGCAGAAGAAAGAAATTAAAGTTTTGGAATGGCTGGGCTGAGTCCAGATATAAATCTGTGGGCTCAGCTAAAGAGAGCTGTGGGCAAGAGATGTCCTCACACCCTTGATAGATTTGGGAAATTTTTACAAGGCAGAGAGGGCAAATATTACCAAAACAAGATGTTTAGTGCTAAAAGACCCCTACCAAAAAGACTGAATGCTAAAATTGAATCAAAAGATGCTTCAGCAAAGTTTAAGCTTCAACAATATTTTAAACTTGGTGTATGAACCATGAGTGGATTATTTTTGTCCCTGATACATTTGTTTGTTTTTCAGTTGAATTGTTCTGGATATATTTCACATCAAAGGTGGAACATTTTAAGATGTTTTCACATAGTCCATTCTTTTACATAAAAAAAAACTGGCATTTTAAGAGGCATGTGTAATCTTTTGAGGGCCTCTGTATAAGTGAGTCAAGTAAATTGCATGTTGCCCCGTGTCTTTGTAAGGACAGCTACCAAAGATCAGAGTAACAGCAGTTTCACAGCACTGATCCCAGACACAAAAATCCTAAGATCAGTAGGTTTTACACAGAGATCTACAGTACATGCCTTAGTGGTCAGGTACCATTTAATTACAAGTAACAACTTTTCCTTTTAAGTTAGTCACGCATTAGTGACTTACTTGTTGTTTGCATGACAGCAAAGGGGCATATCTATGACAGATCACCAGAACTGCTCTGCTCACTAACCCTCCAAAGCCTCGTCACCTTTGCTCTTTGCCCCACAACGACAGAGAGATGCTCACAGTGTTCAAGAACCTTTGGGAATCCCAGGTAAATTTGCTGTCCTGAGACATGCTCACATTACGTAATTCTATGTGGCCCAGCGACTACGGTGGATGCAGCAATGCATCCACAGATGCAAGACATCAAATATGGGCAGATCAGCAGATCGCTTTACGCCACATGCTGTTTTTGGGAGCAAGAATAAAACCCAGAGGAGCTGCTTTGTTGCTCACATTTGTGTGAGCTTTCAGAACAAGGTGGTGGCTGTCTATCTGCATCTTTTTGTCTTCTTGCCCCAGCCTGTTCATCCTTGGCTGCATTGCTGGCAAGGCATTGAAGGAGTCAGAAGCCAGTAAAGCAGCTACATAACTGGATCTAGATCTTCCATTGCTTTTTAAAGGAGCCGCCCAGTGGGTGGCAATCTCTGCACACAGAACCCTTTTACAGCCCAAGTGTTCTCTCAGAGCCAGACCTCGACAGACCCAGATGGCATTGCCCCAATCAGTTGAATTTGCTATAATCATCTTAAGTCACATCTCATTCATGTTGGGGACCCATTAATCAGCTCTTTAACCCAGACCAAAGTAAGCTGCCAGCATGAGCACACTGGACATCTTTGAGCTGCTGTTATTATTTTTAGACAAGGTAGAATAATCGACACAGCAGTGAGAACATTTCAAGGAGCTGGTTTTCAGAGCTTGTGTTTTATAAAACTAAAACCAAAACGTAACATCTTGTCTCGTGAACTATTGCTGGCCAGTCACCTAGTCCGGCTAGCCGGGTACAAGCTAGTCTGTCCTCCTGTCAAACTGGGATGTCTGGGACCTCGGTGTGTGTTACCACACGTGACATGTGTGTGTACATCAAGAGGTGTGTGTTTAGGGAGGGATGGGCAGTAAGTTACAGAGGTTAATGGTAAATCAGCCAAACCAAAGTCACACACTCACCCATCGCACACAATCACCCCCTCCACCCCATGCCTCCCTTCCTCCCCTCCGATGTGGTCGTCCCTCAGCTGCTCGCCCCTCAATCCCAGCCATTGTCCTTGATCATGTGGGCCAACTCGATGATGAACTTGCCCTCTTTATACTTCTGACTGCTCTCGAAAGCGTGTTCCTGGAGGGAGTGGCAGAGGAAAGGAGACACATCGACTTATTCAGAGGGTAGAATCACATCAGTTGACATGGAAACAGTATGAAAACTTTTTATTCCAGCTGTAATTAAAAACCCTTGACTCTTTCTCGGCTTCACCCTCTTTTTGGTTGTGTGGGAGATGTCAACATAAAAACAACCAGTACCCAACACTGGGGACTTGCTATTACAACACTGACTGAAAAGGATCATCGTGGATCACATTGACAGTAGGGTGTTTTTAACTGCGAATAATCTGCCAAAACTAAAGGCCTGCAGGTTTGAAAATCATCACTGCAAATGCTGCTGTGGGTCTGCAGGCTGAAACATGCTCTTCTCTCAGGAGAGTAGCTCAAAGTTATTCTAGAAATGCAGCGCCTTGCAGGGATATTCATAGTCCATCAACTCTCCAATAGTTTGTCACATTATTTGGAATTTCAATAAATTTTATTGTAAATTTATGTGACAGACCACCAAAAAGTGGTGCATGCTGTAATTCTAAACTGGAAAAAAAGTAATGCATGGTTTTAACATTTTCTTCAAAATAAAAAAATTGAATGCAGCCCCTCCTGAATTAGTACATTGTATAACCACATTTTGCAGAAATTACAGCTTCAAATCATTTGGGGTATGTCTGCATCATCACTGCACATCAACAGACTGATGTTTTTCCCACACTCCTTTTCAAAATAGTTCAAGCTCAGTCAGATCAGATGCAGAGCATGTGTGAACAGCAGTTTTCAAGTATTGCCACTAACTCTCAGTTGAGTTTAGGTGTGGACTTTGACTGGACCACTCCAATATATGAATCTCCTTTGATCTAAACCATCCCATTTCCCTTCTGGCTGTATGTTTAGGGTCGTTTCCTCCACCGGTCTAAAGTCTTTTGCAGCTTCTAACAGGTTTGCTTACAGGATTGCTGTGTATCTATCTCCCCATAAACTCTGACCAGGTTACCTGTCTCAGCTGAAGAAAATCATCCCCACAGTATGATGCTCCCACCGTAATGTTTCACTATGGAGATGGTGAGTTAAGGGTTATTAGCAGCGTTAGTTCTCCACAAAAAGCATTTTGCATACAGGTAAAAAAGTTTAAATTGAGTTTCATCGTACCAGAGCCCATTACACGTATTCGGTAAGTTACCTTGTGACAAACTGCAAACAAAAGTTATTTTTACATTTCTTTTAATAATGGATTTCTACTTCCCAATCTCCAATAAAGGCCATATTTGTGGAGCACAGAACTAGCAGTTGTCCTGTCAACAGATTTTCCACCTGAACTGTGGATCTCTGCAGCTCCTCTAGAGTTAAAATGGACTTCTTGGCTTCTTCTCTCATTAAAGCACTCCTTGCACAGCCTTACATTTTGGGTATATATCATCTGAAGATACCATGTCCTGGTATCTTCAGATGATAGATTGAACAGAGCTTGTGAGGGGTTCAGAGTTTGAGATATTGTTTTGTATCCTAACTCTGCTTTAACATTCACCAAAACCTTCACCCTGACCATTCTTCTGTGTCCCTAGGTCCTAGGATGTTGTTTGTTCTCTAATGTTTTCAACCAAACCTCTGAGGCCTTCAGAGAACAGCTGCATTTATACTGAAATTAAATTATACACAGGTGGAACCTACTTACTAAAGACAATTGGTTGCATTGACTTTTATTTAGCAGTATCACACCAAAAAGGGGCTGGGTACAAAATGGTAGGTGGTGGTGGTTAATTCTAGAGCTTGTATTTTGTTGGAGAAAAAATAAAAAAATAAAAACAGAGCACTTAGGATGTTGCCTTAAATTATAAGAGAGTTAATCATGAGAAAACTATAAGAACAAACTAACATAAAGTTTCTGCTTAGAGCCTTTTAACTGCCTCCAAAACCTTTCACTCTCAATAAGTCTCCAACACGTGTGTCATAGAGGAGGAGGAGGAGGATGCAAACGCTGTGTGTCACCATGGAGCGAGCAAGTGTGTCTTTTTCTGTCTTGCCTAGTTTGGTTTTTTGCTGCAAAGACATACTCTCAGACTTCTTCTTGCAAGAGTGCAGTGAGTCAAACCTCAGAGTCTCTCTCGACTGCTGCAGCCGCACATTTAGTCTGTGGGACTTCGGTGGGTCCTGACAGGAATAGAAACTTCTGAGAAGAGGAGCTACTTTTAACATTGGTTCACCCAGTGTTTAACAGGCACATAAGGAAAATATTTAATTTTAGACCCTCAGAAAGTTGAAATGAGTTTAGACTTGTAGCTATGACTGTTATAGTAGGAGGTTAGTATGTGACTAATGGAGCCTTCTCAGCAGTCGAACAACGAGGACGCTGTGTGTTTTAACCCTTTAAGGAAACGGTCGCGTGTGCTATAGTCTAAACTCTCCCTTGCATGTTAAAAAGATATGCTGCTGACAGCTGCACATATGTAGCTCTGCTGACATATGAAAAAGGACAACATTAGTGAATCCGGTTCAGCTCACTTACATGAGACATAAATAACTCCTGCACTCGATGAATAGATGTTTCAACATCACAATTTAACACAAACTTTACTCTGAATTCAGACGCAAAGTTCAGTGTCTGATATTATGTAACTAAGAAGCTGCTGCATTGCGTAGTCAGTTTATTATTTGGTTTTATATCATAATGTAGTATGCCTGTTAAGATGTGTTATATTTTAATATTATCAAGCTGCACTAAAACTGAATCTGTTTCTTGTTATTAACTGAATTACCTGCACCTGATTATTAATGAGCCAGACTATTTTAATTGAAACTGGTCTTTGATGATTGGTTTTGGTGATTATTGAGAGGAGTAGCTGTGTTTGTGTTCATTTATCATTGCATCGTTAGTAGACTGCCTGGACTGATAGCTGCTCTTATTTTTTTTAGCAATTATATCCCAACGATTATTTATTAAGAAACAACAGTTGGTAAAATAGTGTACTGGTCCTTTAATAGACGAAATTACTAGCCTTTAAGTAAGTAAGTAAAAGTTTTCTCTCATTGTTTATGCTTTGCTTCTAAGAAGCCAAACTTTCTTGTTGTTCGAATCTTTTGGAGTGTCCTTTTTTAGAGACCTTTTAAAGTTTTTCTTTGGATTTTGGTTGCTTTGTCCCGTCCTTGTACCTGACTGCGACAACATGATGTTTGGTATGTGCTTCAACTGAGGAAAGTGCATTGTCCCACCTGGTGAGACGACCTGTCAACAGCACAACTAATAGTTAAACACTCCTCAGATATGCTCTTTATGGAAGAGGAGCAAGAAGAAAACTGTTGCTGAAAGAATGTCACAGTTAGCCTCATTTTCAGTTTGCCACCAATTATGTAGGGAACACAGCAAATATGTGGATGGAGGTGTTCTGGTCAGATGATACCAAAATTAAACGTTTTAGTCTACATGCAAAGCAGTATGAGTGGAAAACACTGCACATCGCCCGAAACAAACAATCCCCAAAGTAAAACATGTTGGTGGCAGCATCATGCTGCGGGGGAGCGGGGGCTTTTCATCAGTAGAGAAGGGGAAGCTGCAAAAGACTGGAGAGTGGGTCAAGATTCACTTTTCAGCACTATAACATCCCTTGACATTTAGCCAGAGCTGCAGTGGTTTAAATCAAAGTATACTGATGAGCTAGAATGGCCCAGTCAAAGACCTAGATCCATTTCAGAATATGTGGCAAGACTTGAAAATCAATGCCCATAGATGTTCTCCATTCAATCTGATAAAGCTTGAGGTACTGTCCAAAAAATAATAGACAGAGCTTTCAGTTTCTATATGTGGAAACATACCCAAAATTACAGTGAAAAGGTGGTTCTGCAAAGAATTGACTAAAAAACCCCAATCTGGAGTTCTCAGGAACTGGCCTGAAATGGAGGGAAAAATACATGCAAACTCCAAAGAAAACTTGGAAAGACCTAAAACTTTATGTGCTTCTTTGAACTAGAACATAAACCAAGACAAAAACCAGGCTGTGAACCATTAGTCTTTAGTGACAAAATGAATAAAACTCCCTTTACTGAACCAAGTTAATCCAGAAAAATCAACAAAATAATCCCAAGGCACCAAGAAGAAACATCTGACCTCCATCCATCAGTTTACAGCTGAGCTACTGCAGTGACCCTCAGAGAAGAGCAGTCCAAAAATATTTAAGGTCCAAATAAAAGCAGGTTATGCTATAAGAACAACTTCCCCTGTTTATCCCCTCTAAACTTAGACTTTGAATCAGCCAAGGACACTCACATATTTCCAGCCCAGAGTGGTCTTGCAGTTCTCACAGTAGATATCCGCTACAGCATGCAGGCCTGTCAGCAGAACTCGCTCCTCTGCAGGGCCACACCCAACGTTCACCCTGAGAGGCAGACACAAGCAGAGGCAGATCAGAACCAGTTTTTAAAATATGATCTCTCCCTCCAACAAAGCTGTGCTGATTATTCACTAATATCTAATGGGGAGGTTTATGTATTATCAACCTAAGCAGAGCAGATAAGTCATCTATCTTAACTCCAGCAAGCACAAGAGGTTCTCAGAAATCCTTTTTCCAAATGGTTGTTCTGAAATTAGATTTTAGATCACTACTCACACTGAGTTGAACAGGTAGGCTCTGCCCTGGCTGCCCTGGAACGACTGCAGAGAAAATAGTTGACAAGATGAGACAAACCTGTTCTTAAATCTAAAAAAATACTACTTAAATATTTTAAATTTGCTGAAATATCTTAAATCAAACATTAGCATTAGCAGAGTTTTCACTCTGGGCTTATGTTGACTGCAAAACCAAAGCTGCTGTTGGTTAAACTACTGTATTTAGTGCAGCTTAGCAAAAAGCCTTTAAACACAGGTGAGCGTGTCTTCATAATTGCATTTGAAAATCATGATAGTGCAGCCATGATCCAATTCACTCTCCAGTTTATAGCATAATCCATCCAAATGCAGCGGCGCGGTGGTGGATAACACAGGCCTACAGGTGGATAAACCTGCTGTTTATTTTACTAATTTCTCATTTGCTTTAGGTCTCTGTCTTTGATATTTGCCCAAAATGTCATTAGTTTTATCTAATCTCAGGTAACCTCACAGCTCCCTGCTTTTAAAAACTAAAATGATTCTGTGGTTTAGAGACAGGAATGGTTTCCAAGATTAACCAAATTAAAAAAGTATCAGTGTTGCCCCTGCTTACCTTGGAGATGAGCTCGTCGTGGTTGGCCAGGTGAGCTCGGCAGTGGATACAGCTGTATGTCCGGTGGCAGCTCGGCAGGTATGCCTGGAACGTCTTGGAGCGTGTCATCCTGACCATGGGCGGTGTTGGCGGGCGGTGCAAAAAGGGACTGCCGGCCCAGGTCGGTTCACAGGGGAAGCACCGCAACACACAGGTGAGGGCCGTGGTGGGCGGTGGGTCGGGAGGTTAACACCTGAACATGAGGAGTAGAAAAAAAGAGTAGCTGAAAGGACACCTGGTTGTGTAAGAGATGCTTTCAGATGCACATGTGTATGCAATGCGTTGCACAGGTGTTACTTTTTCATCTCCAACCATCTTCCCTGTTCCTTCTGAAGATAAGCCTGCCCACAGCATGATGCTACCACCACCATGTTTCACTGTGGGGACGGTGTGTTCAGAGTTATTTGCAGTATTAATTTTCAGTTCCGCATGTAGCCCAGAAAGTTTCATTTTGTTCTCATCTTACAAGAACACCTTTCACCTTTCGGTTGTGCCCCCTACCTGACTTTTGGCAACATGTAGGTATTGGCAAATGGGACGTCTTTCCAGATTTGTGAACTGCACAACAGTTGTCCTGTCAACAGATTCTCCCACCTTAGCTATGGATCTCTGCTGGTCATCCACAGCAACCATAGGCCTTTTGGCCGCCGTCTTTTTAGGTGGACAGCCATATCTTGGTAGGTTTCTGATGGTGCCATACTCTTTCCGGTTTCAAATGATTGTTAGAATAGTACTCTGAGATGTTTAAAGTTTGGGATAAAGTTTGGGATATTGTTTCACCTACCTCTGCTCTAAACTCCTCCACAAACTTTCTCCCTGACATGTCTGCTGTATTCCTTGGTCTTCATGATGCTGTTTGTTCACTAATGTTCTCTACCAAAAATCTGAGGCCTTCACAGAACTGCTTTATTTAGGGGTATCTGAGAAAAGGGGGCTGAATATAAATGATACATATGCTGCTGTGCAAACTGAGTTTACTTACTGAACAGCCTTGAACTTTGTGCAGGCATCAAATGTTCCCAATGGCTCAATTGTTGTGACATCTGTGCTACAGATAAAAATTAGATTTTATAAATGTTAGCCTGGTAATTTTTAACTTTCTAAAAATGAAGTGTCTTGTTTTCTTTGGTTCACCTTCTGGTCGCCTTGGACATTGACAGACTGCTTCTGGTTTTTGTTTGCAAAGTTTATCAATATATGTTATTTATGGGCAGAAAATCAGATATTATTAGTGCACAGCTGCCACTGTAAACTAAAGCATGCCGCCTAGATACAAACGAACTGATCTCTCAATGCACAGAGGCAAAACACAGCCCTACTTCACACTCCGTGTTAGTGTCTGCAAGGTTGCAGAGATAATCTGCTGATCTTAGCACAACTGCAAGGATCGCCCTCTGCTCCCTCCATGATATCCAAAGGGATGGACCCTTTAAAATACTTGCTCCTGGTGCGGTCTGGCAACATAGAAGATTAGCAAGCTGCCATGAGAAGCATCCCGTGGGTCTGGTGTAGATTCTGTAGACCTGTACAGAAGAAACTGTACTGCTAGTGGCCTGAGCCTTAAACCAAGCAGTGCAACACCTTGAGGGTGCCCGTGGCTGTGAGGCCACAGAGTTCCTATCAATCACAAATTGTTGTATTTTTGTTTTTGTTTTTTGTTTTTTCTGGGCTGCACTGGCGCAGTTGGTTACACTGTTGCCTTGCAGCAAGAAGGTCCTAGGTTTGACTAACAGCCTGGGGTTTTTCTGCATGGAGTTTGCATGTTGTGTGGGTTCTCTCTGGGTACTCTGGCTTCTTCCCACAGTCCTAAAACATGACTGTTAGGTTAATTGGTATCTCTAAATTGCCCTTAGGTGTAAATAGATGTGTACATGGTTGTTTGTCCTGTATGTCTCCGTGCTGCCCTGTGATGGACTAGCAACCTGTCCAGGGTGTACACCGCATTTTGCTCGTAAACTGCTGGAAATAGGCACCAGCTGCCCCTCGACCCAGTATGGAAGAAGCGAATATGATAGAGGGATGTTTTTTTTTTTTGCTTTGTACTTAGTTTCAGAAAATTTCTCCAAAGGCTCAATAAAAATAGGACATGCATCATTTTAATAACAGTAAAACAAATTGTTTCTCTCGAATGTTGTTTCATTCTGAGCTTTATTGCTTGGTATTGATGAGCTGATCACCTTCACATCATGCTGTACCACTCTGTCTCCTCTCCCTCATATCTGCATTTGCAGAAGCATCTGGAAAAGCTCATAAAAAAACTGATTGGGAGCCAGAGGCCTCAGTGAGCACAGGACAAACAAGAAAGCGGGGGCCCGGGCTGCAGCATGATTGTTTTTAGAGTCTGATGAAGGCTGATAAAGGCTATGAGGCTGATGGGAAGGACTGCTGCAGATAAATAAATAAAGCCCTGAGACATGCCCTTGTTTTCTCTCCTCTGACTCCGTGCCAGCAGCGTGGGATCAGGGCACAAAGACACATTACAGTTGTCAGAGCTGACCCTCCACACACACAGACTGATGTTTAACCAAGAGCATGCTTTATCCTTTGAGTCATTTCAGGACAAATGTAAGCTTCAGGTCAACACACAGTCACGTACACTAAGTTATATAATGTGTTAAATGTAAAAATGTGTTTTCTATGCTAAACTGCAAAAAAAAAATCCAGATATTTTCATAGATTTCAATGTGGGCTATGAGAGAGTCTGGGTAGGTGTGATGGAGACTTTCAGGGACTTTAACAATAAAGAACCTTTGCACAAAGTAGATGAGCAGTGCCACTAATCTACCAGTGTTTGAGTCATAGGTTTTTAGTTAAACTGAATTTAATCTTCTTTTCAGCTTCTCCATCAGCTTTGCTATGAAACACTGCAGTTAAAAGAATTATCTAAGAGTAAAAAAAATTATTTAATCTAAAGAAGTACATTTTGTCATGCTACAACCACAAACTTTTAACCTGCTACCTGCAGAACATTGCCAATCACCCTGGACACTATCATCACAGTGAAACACAGTGTTGGCAGCATTATGCCTTGGGATTCCTTTGTTTAGCAGGGAAAAGGAAGCTGGTCTCGGTCCGGCTGTTTGCTCAGGACCAGGGTTCGCTTGAGTGTATTCACACCTGCACAAAATGTCCGGACCAAGGGGGGAAACAAACTCTGGTCCGTGTGAAGCGGACCAAACGTGACAGGTGTGAATAAACCCTAGAACATAAATAGACTGAATTTCTCTGGTGCTTTTCTACTCATAATTATCACTCAAAGGGCTTTACACTAGAGCCACATTCACCCAATCACAGTCATGAATAAAATGCATTAAAGCTTCAAACTTGAAAAAATGTATTAATAAACAATACTATAAGGATCCATCACAACTGAAAGATGCTGCTACAGTTAGTAACTGCGAGTATGTTGACTTCCAGTGCATCATGATAGTGTAATGTTCCCTTGTGAGACAATATTAACCAGCATCACAGCATTATTGTGCTCCATATCGCATATCCTCCGGAGGCTCATGCATATGCGTAAATACGCTTGAGTTTTAGATAAAAAATTGCTTCCTGTTAGCTGCAGTCAAGTGTTAGAGTATGTCAGCAGGTTTTGATGAAACCTTATAGTCTCTCTGAATGTATACATATGAAGTTATAGCAAGTGAGCATGTCAGAAAGGTGTGTCTTTGGGGTTTTAACTTCAGTAAACAACAAAATTCATTTAACAACAGAATGTAATTTATGTAGACACTAGGAAATTAAATGAATTCATAATATGTTCTAAGGGAACTGTCTTCTCTACATACATTTTTATATTCTATCCATCTGATACGCAGTTTACTAGTGCAACTTAATAAATGAAAAATCAGAAAGTGTGTATTTCTGATCATTTTTGATGATTCTGGCATACAGCTATACAAGAAAAATTTGAATTTTACATCATCCTGTCATTACCATCAGAAGCTGGTAGTTCACAGAGGGCTGTATCCAAGCATATTCATAAAAAGTTGAGTGGAAGGAAGATGTTTGGTAGGAAAAGTTGCACAAGTACCAAGGGTAAACACAACCTTGAGATGGTGACAGATGTCTCCTTTTTATACCCGAAAAAGTTGGAAACACTTCAAAATTTACAAATATATTCTTTTTGTATTCAGTACATAAAGATAGCCAGTTCTGGGGAGGGTAAACAGGCTCATACCATGATACTTTCACCACACTGATTCAGAGGCAGTAAGATTTTCATGATACATTTGTCCTTTCTCCAAACTGTTGCTTTGTATTTTTAACACATAATTAGAAACATATTTTAACATATTTAAAATGTCTGACTATGTCCATCAAGCAACCCCCAGACTCCATTGTTAACTCACAGAGCCCTCCGCAACTCAGAGAGTAATCTATGTTGATCGACCACTCTCAAGGGCAAGAGGGGTTTTGATTTTCCATCACTCGAAGACTGTGACCGACAGCAGATTGGTGAAATCCTGTTTTTAAAGAAATAGTTTTGTAATTTCTTCCAGCCTGATCAGCATCAACAATTCTTTCTATGAGGCCTTTTAGACTTTTCATGCCTTCACAAATGTTCTGAAAAATGTTCTTTAAATAAAACATGGCACCTCATCTCATCATGTATGAGAGTTTTATGTTATGATAGCAACTTTGCGTTTCGTATCTGTTTTAAGAATATATCCAAACAATTTCTTGTAGAAATACATTCAGAAAGTTGGGGTCGTGGCCCCACTGTAGTCTCGAGATCCTCTTCAGATATCAAACTACACAAGGAAAATGATGATGTTATAAATGTTGGAGGAGATAAAAAAAAAACAGTACTTTCATATCTATAAAAGCAATATGTTGACTTTTGATGCTTCAGTGTTTTCTTGTGCCTTGTTTATTTTATTTTAGTAGTATACTCAACAGATTAGGGTCAGGGTATCAGGTACATCTGTTACAAGAAAGACAAATTGGCCTGTCGGAAATATTTCTGGTCACATAAAGCAGGTCTGTCTTATTAAGGTAACGCTCTTTTTAAGCTACAGTTGACGAGCAAGAAGTGTCATGTCTGTTAAGCAGCCCAATGTTACATTTAAGTATAAATACTCTGATACAGTGAAACTAAAGTATAAAGCCATGAGAAGCTCTTACAGACTTGTGCCTAGTAATGAGGCTCTTTCTCTGTTATTTAATGGGTTGGAAACAAAAAAGTTCAGAAACCACTGCTTTAAGTATATTTGCAACCACTAGTTGCATTTCAGTTAACTTGACTCAGTAAGCTCATATAATATTATCAGGGCTAACCTAAAGTTGTATAAGGCCCTGAGCGGGATTCTCTCTATTTAAAACAGATCGCTAACAATTATTACTACTGGTGCAAACATAATACAAAATACTGTCATGATCCTCTCTGCACTTCCTTGTTTAGTTGCTGTTATTTTTATTAAAATAGGTTTATGGTTCATTCTTGTGCTTGTTACTTCTCTGTATTCCTGCTCATCTGTGTTAATTAGCCTCCCTCCTTCAGTTGCTTTGCATTTTCCTGCCACATTGCTCCACATTCCCACTGATTAGCTCTTTGTCATAGTGTTAGTCACCAAATTGACCCACATGCAGTAACACTCAGAAACAGAGAGCAGTTTCGTCAGGTTTATTTAGAATCAGGAGCAGAACAGGCAAAACACAGGATCCGCAGACGGGCAACTGTACGGGAGAAGAAGGGTGAGTACACTGGCTGAACGGGACTGTAACCTGATGATCGGTAAGCTTACTTTGTCAGCGGTAAGATACCCGCCAGGGAGAGGGAGCGTGGGTCGGTTGGCAGGACTTGCTGGAGCTCGGGTAGTCGCTGGTGCTGTGAGCCGCCGGAGGGTGGACAGGGTTACGCGGATCGCACTGTGCACCGAGTCGCTGCAGACTGCCAGCTGAGCAAAGGTTCATCTCTGTCCATGGTTGTCTTGTGGATCTCCTGAATTGAAGACAAGCGAGAGCAGGAAGCAACAGCTAGACAGAGTAGGACAAGGCAATTAGTTCAGATTTTCAAGGCAAGAGAATGATTCTTAACGTTCACACAGAAAGTAAGAAATCGGGCTGGATTGAAATACCGCTAGTGGCAAAACACTCAGCCGGTGAGGTACTGGCAGTCCTCCCTCTTATAGTGCGCAGGCTGATGGAGGAACAAGCTGCACCTGTCACCCTCCGGGTTTCCACGGGCTCCAGCTGCATCTAATGGTGGAAAGGGGTTAGCACCTATCATGAGCACCCAGGCTCTGACACCATCTCCCCCTTAACGGCCGCCACCCGGGGGCCCAGGAAGAGCAGGCTGGGAGGCCAGGAAGTCACTAATCAAGGAGGGGTCCACGATGAACCAACGAGGCACCCAAGAACGGTCCTCCGGACCGTAACCGGCCCAGTCGACGGAGTACTGCCAACCACGACCCTGTCGATGGGAGGCCACAATCCGGGGGACCGTGTAAACAGGATGCCCCTGGAACTCCCGGGTGGGTGGAGGGGGCACGGCAGGGGGGCAAAGCGTACTGGCATGGACAGGCTTAAGCTGGGAGACATGGAAGACTGGGTGGATGGAGAAACTGGGTGGCAGGTGGAGACGGACTGTGGCAGGACTGATGATGGACTCAATGACATAAGGTCCAATAAACCTGGGAGATAGCTTCCGGGACAAAGATTTGAGCGGGACATCGCGGGTGGCATGCCAGACCGTTTGAGCCGGGTGGCAGGGCAGAGCCTGGGAATGCAGGAAGGGCCGCGCGATGTCCTCTATCTCTCAGGTTAGAGGGCCAAGAGTACAACTAGGTGGCAGAATGGGCGCTACCTGTTCCTCAGAGTCGTCAGTGGCGAATTGACGTGAGAGTGCATCCGGTTTGGTGTTCTTGGAACGGGTCTGAAAGAAATGGACAAATTAAAATGAGAAAAAAACAAAGAACAACGTGACTGGCATGAGTTCAGGTGCTTAGCAGACTAGATGTATGATAAGTTCTTGTGGTCTGTCCACACCAGCACGGGGTGTTCAGCGCCCTCCAGCCAGTGCCGCCACTCCTCCAATCCCAACTTGATCGCCAGTAGCTCCCTGTCGCCCACATCATAATTCCGCTCGGCTGCGGATAGGCGGCAGGAGAAGAAGGCGCACGGGTGGAGCCGTCCGTCTTGGTCCGAACGCTGAGAGAGAACGGCCCCCACTCCCGTGTCGGAGGCATCCACTTCGAGGACGAACTGCTTAGCTGAGTCAGGGTGTATAAGAATTGGTGCTCGGGAGAACCTCTTCTTTAGCTCGGCAAAGGCTGCTTCGGCCTCTGGAGTCCAAGTATAGGTAACCTTACAGGATGTGAGGGCAGCCAGGGGGCTGGCAGTTTGGCTGTAGTTGTGGACAAATCGTCTGTAGAAATCGGCGAAGCCAAGGAAACGTTGTAGCTGCTTCTGCGACTCGGGCACTCGCCAGTCCTGCACGGCCTTGATCTTCTCAGGATTGGCGCGAACCTGTCCACCCTCGAGAATCAGACCCAGAAAACCGATGGACGGCTGGTAGAAGTCACACTTCTCGGCCTTCACAAAAACCTGGTTCTCTAATAGCCATTGAAGAACCAGGCGGACATGGTGACGGTGCTCAGACACGGTCCTGGAATAGATGAGGATGTCATCGAGATAAACAAAAACAAAAGTGTTAAGCTAATCTCTTAGCACATCATTGACCTGGGCCTGAAAGCCTACTGGGGCATTGCAAAGGCCGAATGGCATTACCAAATATTCAAAATGTCCCAGGGGAGTCTTGAAGGCCGTCTTCCACTCATCCCCCTGGCGGATACGAACAAGGTGGTAAGCATTCCTGAGGTCCAGTTTGGTGTAGATGATGGCGTCCTGGACAGGTTCAAACGCTGACGAGAGCAGCAGCAATGGCTATTTATTCTTTACTGTGATGGAGTTCATCCCTATTTAGTCAATGCATGGGCAGAGAGTGCCATCCTTCTTGCCCACAAAAAAAAAACCCTGCCCCGAGTGGTGATGAAGAGGGGTGAATGATACCAGCTGCCAGCGACTCAGATATATTCTTCTCCGTGACTAGTCGCTCGGGCTGCGAGATCCTGAATAACCTACTGGTAGGTAACGGGGCCCCAGGTAGGAGCTCAATGGCACAGTCATAAGGACGGTGTACAGGTAGTGACAAAGCTCGGGACTTACTAAAAACCAGCCTAAGATCGTGGTATTCACTGGGGACCTGGGTCAGGTCCACATGCTTGACTCCCTCGGCCTCCTCCGAGGGTGGTCTAGGTGAGACAGCAGACTGCAGACAAGTAGACAGACAATTAGCTGACCAGGCGTCAACCCTGAGCTCGGACCAGTTTAGGTGGGGATTATGGTCCTGCAGCCACGGAAACCCTAAAACTAGGGAGCTCTGGGAAATAGGTAACAAGTACAAAGACATACGTTCTCGGTGGTTACCTGATAAGACCAGTTCCAGCGGCTTAGTTCAGTGGGTAATTGTCTGCAGTGACTGGCCATCTAAGGCCAGTACCTGACGTGGGGCAGGAAGTTGCAGTCTTTATACGCCGTTGTGTCACTAGGGCCTGGTCGATAAGACTTAATTCACAACCTGAATCTATAAGTGCAGTGAGGGACACTGCGATGTGATCAATGCACAGCATGGCGGGCAATGTAAACCTAGGGGCCTTAAGACTAGAGGTCTGGCCCGCCGGTCGGAAGAGCCACAATAAAAACATTGGTTGGCCTCCCGCCGGTGTTGCCGCTCGTCCGGGGACAACCTCGCTCTGCCTAGCTGCATGGGCTCCGGCTCATGGTGACTGGCGGCAGCTGTGGATGGTGCTGAAGAGCGGGGTGGTGAAGTCAGCTGGGGTCTAGGATTGCCTCGTTCTAAGTGAATACGTCTCCTCTCCCTCATCCTGCTGTCTAACCTAACTGCCAGGGCAATGTACTTATTGAGCTCATCGGGCTCGTCCACTAAGGCTAATTCATCCTTAAGCGCCTCGTCAAGAGAGTGAAAAAAGGCTGACTTCAAGGCGCACACATTCCAGCCCGAGGCAGCTGCTGCTGTGCGAAAGTCGATAGGGAATTCCACTAGAGTTGCTTCATGGCCCATAAACGGCGACCAACAGCAGTCTGATCGACAGCTATATCAAAAATCTGCTTAAAATCTAGAATGAATTGATCAAAAGTACAACCAAACTGGGCACAGTTGCTAAACCAGGCCTCTGCCCAGCGGAGCGCTTTCCCGGTCAATAGGCCTAAAATGTATGAGATTTTGGCGTCATCATGAGGGAAAGCCTGTGGTGACTGACTAAACCCCAATGAACACTGCAATAAAAAACCGCCACAACTCCCAACCTTCCCAGAAAACTTCTTAAGATTGGGGGAAGTGACGTCACGAACCTGTGAAAGTGGCCTGGTAACCGGAGGCTCAGCAGCGACCCCTGTGGGCGCGGTGGACCTGGGACTCAGAGCCTGCTGCAGCATAGACGCCATCTGGTTGCGCCGTGAGACTCAATCTGCTGGCTGTGATCGGAAACCGCTCTCTGTCAGTCCGGTGGAGCTAAATGTTGCGTCATAGTGCTAGTCACCGATTTGACCCACATGCAGTAACACTCAGAAACAGAGAGCAGTTTCGTCAGGTTTATTTAGAATCAGGAGCGGAACAGGCAAAACACAGGATCCGCAACCGGGCAACTGTATGGGAGAAGAAGGGTGAGTACACTGGCTGAACGGGACTGTAACCTGATGATCGGTAAGCTTACTTTGTCAGCGGTAAGATACCCGCCAGGGAGAGGGACCGTGTAGAGCCTGGAGCACGGGTCGGTTGGTAGGTCTTGCTGGAGCTCGGGTAGTCGCTGGTGCTGTGAGCCGCCGGAGGGTGGACAGGGTTTCGCGGATCGCACTGTGCACCGAGTCGCTGCAGACTGCCAGCTGAGCAATGGTTCAGGTAGTAATCTCTGTCCATGGTTGTCTTGTGGATCTCCTGACTTGAAGAAAAGCGAGAGCAGGAAGCAACAGCTAGACAGAGCAGGACAAGACAATTAGTTCAGGTTTTCAAGGCAAGAGAATGATTCTTAACGTTCACACAGAAAGTCAGGAATTGGGCTGGATTGAAATACCGCTAGTAGCAAAACACTCACCCACTGAGGTACTGGCAGTCCTCCCTCTTATAGTGCACAGGCTGATGGAGGAACGAGCTGCACCTGTCACCCTCCGGGTTTCCACGGGCTCCAGCTGCATCTAATGGTGGAAAGGGGTTAGCACCTATCATGAGCACCCAGGCTCTGATACTCTTCTAATTCATTGGTCTATTCTCCACCCTGCCTCCATATTTATCCCCCCTGGTTTTCAATGCCCACCACTGGATCTTCCTGTTTACTACCCGCTCTGCGTCTGTATACCTGAATGTGTTCCATATTCTGTCATTACCTGTAAGCCACCATATTTATTTATTTATTATTAAAATACTGCAATTTACCATGCTGCTCCAATGCTCTGATCTCCATGCAAGTCCTACCAAACACATAAAGGTAAAATAATGTTTTTAAAACATTTTTTGAACGTTTTTTTGAAACCACAAATATTTCTGCACTTTGCCTTTCTTGTAAACAAAGGAAAAGTCTAGTCTTTCAGCCAACTGACTGGCTGTGTTTAGCTACAGGTGGAGGAGGCGTAGTCATTTTAATTGACTTAGACACAAGTGAAAATTTTGAGTATATACCTGCTATATTTAGAGGTAGTTTTCAAAGTCTTCTTGTACAAAATGCATTTTTTAACAATATCTTTTTTGAACCTTTGTTTTAAAGCTGCAGTAGGGAGTTTTGAGAAAACTGTGGACTTAGCTTGAAAATTTTAACAAGCACACCTTACAGATCCCTCCCCCTTGCTCTCTGCTGTGCTACAGCCCTCCCTCCACAGCTCCTCCCCCACAGTGGAGCCTCCCAGGAACTTGCAGCTTGCTTTTCGTCAGCAGCCTTCTTCTGTTTACCTGTCTTTGTTATCTGAGCAGATGCCACTCGAGAAATTGGCAGTTTTCCTGTAACATTTTTTTCTCAATCAATAAAACAGCGGCAGCACACCGGCAATCTTGAGCTTGAACAACGGTACACGCTGGGCTGGGGTGTGTGTGTACTGCCATTTGCAGTACTGACAAAGTACTGCAAATGGCAGTAGGAGCAGTGGGAGGAGCCAGCGGAGCTTAATTTGTTTCGCATATAAAATGTCTCATATTCAGGACATAATGACAGTTTTAACAAATATATAAAAAATATTTTTTACAGGTTATCTACTGCAGATTTAAGAACAGTTAACAAAAACAACAAAACAGGCACAAAGTCATTGCAAACCCCTCCCTTCCACCCTTTTAAATAACAGAAGATTGTCCCTTCATTTTTTTAAACTCTTCCTTCATATCACTTTGTGAGGTTTACAATCGTTTATTCCACCTCTTCGCCATCCACTGTTAAATCTACAGATACAAAATACCTTTTTATGGTTTGGGTCTTTATGGACACGTTTGGTTTATTGAGTTGATATTTGCAGATTAATTAGTCAGGTTATTTGCTCAGGAAGAGTCTACAGTCGGCTGCTCAAGAGACCAGACGCTCCTAGCTTGCCAAGTGAAGTTTTTTCTCTGTGTTATACTGATTAAGACAAAAAAAAACTAAATCAATCACAATAGTAATCAGCAGGTCTAAAAGTAGAAATCGTGATCGGCCAAGAAAAGCCTGATCGCTGCATCTCTTTAACAAACATTTACAGTGTGCACGTTAGCCCAGCTAAAACACCAACAGGAGAAATTATTTAATTAGCTCTAGAACACGGCTCTGTTAACATATTTTCAAATGGTTGTTTTTCCATAGTATGTATACCACTGCTGCTTTTGTAAACATGTCATATCTGAACTAAACTCCTCTTGGGGCCTTAAGCAGTTGCAGGGTGTAATTCTACCTCAAGCGGCTCTGATGATTATAGTTTTTCATCTTACAAATCTCTATATGACTGGTTTATGATGTGAAATGACTTTAACAAATAAAGCATGTTGAATATTACAAGTACAAACCCTTAAAGAAACAATGGAACCACACAGAACAGAAAACAAAGTCTTCAACCAGTTTTAGCTGGAATAAAATGCTGTTTTGACCTTTTCAGATAAACTTGATTAGTATCCAAAAAACAGAGAATCACCAAATATTTTAGGTGAGTTGAAATGGGTAAAAACTATTTTGCAAAGCATCACTGTTTGTTGGAAGAGACCATGCCGATGCTGTGCAAAATGCCTATGCAAAGAGCTGCTCTGAACTATACAGCAAAAACAAACTCTGACAGAAAAACAAATTGCATAAATGATCAGATGACTTGCAGGGACCCACAGAGGGGGAAAAAATCAAGATATTCAAAGCAATTTTCTTCTGTGCAATCTTTTGCATCACTTTCAGTCTGCATGCCTCTGTCTTTACTTCATCTGTCTCTGTGCCTCTCAGCCTGTTTGCATATTCATTATTTTTCTCAGCTGCCTCTCTGTCTATTCATCCGTCCTGCGGCAGGTTGTTTGAGGTCAGCGAGCTGCCCGTTCTGGTCATTTCTGGGTGTCATCACAAAAAGGGCTATGTGCCATGAGTTCCACTATCCAAAAAAAAACCCCTGCACACCAACAACAACGGCAACAAAAAAGGTTACATAATGTACAGATGATGCAGATGCTGATTTTGACAATGATCACAAACAGAAGAAAAAGACTGAGGGCAATTCTGCTGAGTCCTCTATGAGCTGCATGTCCTACGCTGTTCTGACACGAATTGTCCACATAATGTACTCTTCATCCTGTTTTTTGGTGACCGTTACAGCTAGAGCAGCAGCATACAGCAGCATGACATCACTGACTCCACTCCCAAACTCACTGATGAAGGGATGCTCCCGTTTATGCCCCCAGCATGCCTCGTTTTGTTGTGTGATGCTTGCTTAACTTTTTGAAATGACTTGTGTTTGTATCATCTGAAAGCCTTTTGGGAGTGGCTGAGTGGTAGATGTGTTAGACGCAGACTTGTGAAACCTTGTTTGTGCATACAAGCCCTGTCTGCAAGAGATCACCTTTCAGGGCTTGCAGCTCAGCTTCGATCACCTAGTATCGACCCCTCGCTCACATGATTGCTGGCTATCTGCCCACATGCTCTGCAATGAAAATAGATCACAAAGAGTAGAAAGCTGCTGACTGTCTAAATCCACTTCACAGGACTTTATTTAATTTCACTTAGCTTCTTAAAACCATCTCACCATACCTAAATGTGCTTCACTTTTTATTTTTTTACAGAGCAGTGGTTCTCAAGAGTTATTATAAGAAGTAAATAGTGCATTTTCCATGCTTTTAGACATTTTAAAACAGTAGTAAAACTGGACTTGGTTATTATGTCACAAAAAAACAGAAAAAAGAAAAGAAGAACAAAAACTACTATTTCATTGGCAAAAATGAACAGAAAAGTCTTCCTGCAGGTAGAATTCAGAGTAGGAAAGCGATGGTTTCTCATCAACCCTTTAAACAAAATCCAATGTGTCCTTTCTTCCTAAGACTTTTACAAGATAGCCACAGTAAAAATTAAAAAATCTGCCTCACATAGGGTACTTCACAACCTCCTTTATATGTTGATAGAAGGTTCAAAAGTACATAATGATTATTAAATATTGACTAATATACATTTTGGCTTTAACTTTACGCATAATGACGGTATGAAATTTGTTGTGGGTTTTTGTACAGGAAAGGTTGGATTTAAATAAATTCTGAGACTGCTAAACACCAGAACATTGTTACTGTGTCCTAAGACTTAAAACCTTTGAACTGAAAGAGGATGTACTATTTTGTGTATTGTGTGAATGGTTTCATAAAATTATATTGTGTGTATATATTTATGTACCTGCTCTTGATTAACAAATATAATATAATATAATATAATATAATATAATATAATATAATATAATATAATATAATATAATATACAGCGTTTTCTTAGGCATCTAAGAAATATAAGGTATTTCTACATTGTAAGCTACAGCCAAATAATTCAGAAAGTTAAAGTAACTATGCACTGCAAGGGAAGTAAGGTTGATTATTTTAGTCAGTTAACAACACAATCATTCTAATAGAAAAGTAATGAAATCTTGTCTTTAAACCCATATTTTTGCTTCTTTCTGTCTGCATTGCTTTTACTATATAAATGGAAAGTGTTTGAATTACAGGGGGAGCTAACCAAATCCATGATATAGGGGTTAAAATGAAACATGCCCCCCTTGATGTGTGTGCTGTGAGATAATGTGAGAGAGAAGCAGCATCTCATGGAGCCACACATGGATTAAAGACGCGCACCCCTGGTTAGTTTACAGTATAAATGTGTAACTACTGGTGTGAAACAGGTCACAGGAAGTGGCGCACTTTATCTGGGGCAGAACTTCAGCCAACACAGATGGCGGGGATGCCTCACCTCACACTCACACACACACACCCACACACACACATACATACACACACACTGCTGCCTCGGAAAACAATCCGCAGTGATTTTGACAGGTGACTGCCGTCAGCAATCACATGACCTGATTATATGATCACCCGCATCGATCCCGGTGACGTGCGGCGTTTATTGCTAGGATGGTGCATACGTGCAGGGCTGACAGCATGCGTTTTCCTTAGAAAAAAAAAACAAACAAATACAGTAGCTCCAAGGCAGACAATAATATGTCAGCATCCCTTCCATGATGAAACTCCATCGGCTCTGACATTAGGCTGCTCACACTTATGCAATATGCGAAACTTGACTTGAAACGTTGCAGCAAATCTTGTTTAAAGTAGAAAATACCTTAATTAAGAAAACTGTAGCTGGCATGATCACTTCCTGAATAAGCCTAAAGCAGAGATACGTAAACAGTGCGTAACCAAAAAAAAACGCACCACCACATTGAAAAATGACACATACCTTTGAGGGAAGTAAAAACACGTCTCTCCTCGTAGCCTAAAGAAAATGTCACACTTCTTTGTTTTCTGGTGGCAGTGCCAATCCTAAAATCTATTTTGCATTCCTACCCCGGGAAAATTTCCTCCGCTCTCCGGCCCTGGTAAGTCCTGCAGAGACGCAATGTTTTGACGCGCAGCGGTGCCCAGCAGAGTTTACTGAGAGACGGACAGAGAGTGGTGAGACGTACAGCCGGAGCAAGATGGCTCACTCCGAACAAATTCTGCGATTTGTAGTTTTAGTTTAAACCTTTTCTAATAATTAGTTTCAGACGAAGATTAAATGGTTAAATGCGTGCACTACAGCTGTTTAACTGTATTATAGTACCAGGTTATTGAATTCTTTAAAATTGATTTTTTTTAATTCCCTTTTGAGGAAAAGTTAAAATGTCAAGTCATTTCTCTTTGTTGAACAATATTGGGGAAATATATAATCTTGCTTCTGTAAACCATTTAAACCACCTCTCTTCTAGTTTCTTAAGCGACTGAAAACAGAAAACATATTCAGTTTATTTATATAGCGCCAATTCACAAGACATGTTGTCTCAAGGCACTTCACAAAAGTCAGGTACATACATTCCAATTAATCCTAACCATTGAACAGTGCAGTCAGATTCAGTTATTTATTCAAATTGGATAAAAAGTTTTTTATTTTAAGGAAACCAGGCAGATTGCATCCAGTCAGTGAATTGCAGCATTTACTCCTCCCGGATGAACATGTAGAGACAGTGGACAAATCACTGGCGTTGACTTTGCAGCAATCCCTCATACTGGGCATGGATTGGGAGCGACAGTGGAGAGAAAAAACTCCCTTTTAACAGGAAGAAACCTCCAGCAGAACCAGGCTCAGTGTGAGCGGCCATCTGCCACGACCGACTGGGGGTTAGAGAGAACAGAGCAGAGACACAAAGAGAACAAAGAAGCACTGATCCAGGAGTCCTTTCTATGGGAAGGAAAAGTAAATGTTAATGGATGTAGCTCCTTTAGTCGTTTCACCTAGAAAGAAAGAACAGAAACTCTGAGCCAGTTTTCAAGGTTGGAGTCTGAAGAGTACATATAATTAGTTACAGTAAAAGCTCAGTCAATCGCCATGTCTAGGAGAGAGACAGGGTTAAACACCGAAAGACAGGGCCACACATCATCAGTTACGTAAATGTTATAAACTATAAAAGATTATTAAAAAGCTAAAGTTTTTTGAATAACACAGTAATAAGAACATTTTTTCCAAAGAAATGCCACATTTTTGTTTTGCATAAAGACATTATAGTTTACTATTGCAACATGCCTGCTTTCACTGTAGCCATTCATGCACTCTGTTCCTAAAAGACTTAATATTGCATGAGGAGAGAAGACATTCAACATTCAACTGTTTTAACAGATGCACATTACTGGACATTTTTTGATTGTATTTTGTATGATATTAATAATTTTATTAATGTATTTTCCTAAAGCATGAACAAATGACGTATTTGTACAGTAAGCACCAGTCCTGGTTTGGTCTAATATGAATGATTTCACAGTAATGTCAAAATCCGAAAAATTTTTATGTCACCTCAACTTTTGTCATGAAATACACTGCTGAAAAAAATAAAGTGAACACTTAACACAATATAGCTCCAAGTAAATCAAACTTCTGTGAAATCAAACTGTCCACTTAGGAAGCAACACTGATTGACAATCAATTTCACTTGCTGATGTGCAAATGGAATAGACAACAGGGGGAAATCTTTGGCGATTAGCAAGACACACTCAATAAAGGAGTGGTTCTGCCCGTGGGGACCACAGACCACTTCTCAGTACCTATGCTTTCTGGCTGATGTTTTGGTCACTTCTGGATGTTGGTGGTGCTTTCACACTCTTGATAGCATGAGACGGACTCTACAACCCACACAAGTGGCTCAGGTAGTGCAGCTCATCCAGGATGGCACATCAATGCGAGCTGTGGCAAGAAGGTTTGCTGTGTCTGTCAGCGTAGTGTCCAGAGCCTGGAGGCGCTACCAGGAGACAGGCCAGTACACCAGGAGACGTGGAGGAGGCCGTAGGTGGGCAACAACCCAGCAGTAGGACCGCTACCTCCGCCTTTGTGCAAGAAGGAACAGGAGGAGCACTGCCAGAGCCCTGCAAAATGACCTCCAGCAGGCCACAAATGTGCATGTGTCTGCACAAACGGTTAGAAACCGACTCCATGAGGATGGTATGAGGGCCCAATGTCCACAAATGGGGGTTGTGCTCACAGCCCAACACTCTGCAGGACGCTTGGCATTAGCCAGAGAACACCAGGATTGGCAAATTCGCCACTGGCGCCCTGTGCTCTTCACAGATGAAAGCAGGTTCACACTGAGCACATGTGACAGACGTGACAGAGTCTGGAGAACACCGTGGAGAGCGATCTGCTGCCTGCAACATCCTTCAGCATGACTGTTTTGGCAGTGGGTCAGTAATGGTGTGGGGTGGCATTTTTTGGAGAACCGCATGGCCCTCCATGTGCTCGCCAGAGGGAGGCTGACTGCCATTAGGTACCGAGATGAGAGCCTCAGACCCCCTTGTGAGACCATATGCTGGGGGGGTTGGCCCTGGGGTTCCCCCTAATGCAGGACAATGCTAGACCTCATGTGGCTGGAGTGTGTCAGCACTTCCCGAAAGATGAAGAATTTGGAAATATGGACTGGCCCGCCCTTTCCCCAGACCTGAATCCGATTGAGCACATCTGGGAATCATGTCTCGCTCCATCCACTAAATTTATGTTGCCCCCAAGACTGTCAGGAGTTGGCGGATGCTTTAGTCCAGGTCTGGGACGAGATCCCTCAGGAGACCATCCGCCATCTCATCAGGAGCATGCCCAGGCGTTGTAGGGAGGTCATACAGGCACGTGGAGGCCACACACAATACTGAGCCTCATTTTGACTTGTTTTAAGGATATTACATCAAAGTTGGATCAGCCTGTAGTGTGTTTTTCCACTTTAATTTTGTGTGTGACTCCAAATCCAGGCCTCCATTGGTTAATAAATTTGATTTCCATTGATGATTTTTATGTGATTTTGTTGTCAGCACATTCAAATATTCTAAGTGAATACTTCAACAAAGTATTCACTTAGAATATTTCATTCATTCAGATCTAGGATGTATTTGAGCTTTCCCTTTATTTTTTTGAGCAGTGTAGTATCCCATTTCAACTTTTTTTATTTTGTTCCGAAAATTTCTACAAAAATAACCAAAAGTCTTTCTCCTTTTTTATTGACGTTGATACTATTTTTGCATGTCATTGTAATCTAACAAAACACAGAGCACCAAGTTTTTCATTCAATTTTAATTTATAATTTATTAGGTTTGTCTTTTAAAGGTCGCTCGAAGCGTTAACTATCTTGGGTCGACGCTCTTTGTCAAACCAAGCTTTTTTTGTAGTGATTTTTGTAGTGACAAGCATATCATCCAATCTGGGAACCGCTAAGGCATAGCAACACGGCTCCTATTGGCTGAGGGCATGGGAGGGTAGCCAATAACCTTCTTAGAACGTTGAATTTCTCCAAAAAGTATTTAAGCAGACTGGGTTTATATAGTTTAGCGAAATTACATTAGAGTTAAAGTAATAAAGCACATGCATGACTGGTTCTCATAGTACAGATTTAAAAATTCTCAGTAAATGATTTCCAGAAAAATAATAATCTCATTCATTTTTTTCTCTTCGTTTTGTTACTCGTTTAACCGCTTGAGCCAACAGCGCCCCCTCCTGTCGGTTTACCAGATGCCTTCCATTTACATGGTGACCAACATACAATTAAAACTCGTAATGAATGCTTTAACAGCACAAATGCAGTAAGAAATACAGGCTGTATTGATGTGAATGAAAATGAATTTTTTATTATCTCTAATCAATGAAATGCTATGTAGAATGTGTAATACAGGCTTTGGAAAATCCAAGCAGAGCAACATGTTTAAAGTATGCAGAACAAAAGAACACAGGGTACAGCACAATAACGTCATTTTAATAGGACTGGTGGTTCAAGTTTAGTACAAAAAACTGCAACAGTGGATGAACAGATCAGACACTGTAAAAGTAATTCAATCAAAGCAGTAAATGACATAGAAATACAGCAAAATACCAAACATCTTATGGTACATTCAATCAACACTACATTCATTACAGACCACCAACATATGGTCACATGTATGGATCAAAAATATTAGTGGTACATGTGTTTAAAAACCCCGTTACACCCTCTTTGTGGTGCCTGGGCATCATTGTCTTGCAGTTTTTATTACATTTCAGTTTCAAATAACAGCAGGAAATACAATATCAGCATGCATAATTTAGCTCAATTTGGATAACATATCATCTAAAGATTGAAAACCGATATATGCTTTAAATATGTCTGTCACAAGAGAAGATAACGATTCTTAAACTGTGCAAAACTCTTCTCTCGGATCACAGATGAGCAACATATTCAGGAAAAAAAAAACCTCTGAATAGACATTTCTACATATAAAAATACAAGAAAACCAAAAGATTGTTATTACAGTACAGTGAGCAATAAAAAAAGGGTTTGCCTCTTTCAAGTTTAGTAGCACAGTGGGACTTTTAAGTGGGGAACTTCTGTTTTTTTTTTTTTTAGAACTAGCAGGGAAGTTTTGACATAGAAATATGTCTTTCAGCTGTCGACAAACCTTTTATTGCAAAGGCCAAATGATTGCCCGACTCCAGACAGAATATGGACAGCATTAAATAACGAGCAAGGTATTACAGCCTTACAAACCACTGCTACCCCTACTGTTCAATATTTGAAGAGTGACGACACCCGATGAGTTGTAGGAAAAATACATTTTCACACAATACAGGTAATTTTTCCAAGATGAAATTCTTATCTGATAAAACTAGCAGAATATGTTAGTGGTCATTTCAGTCCCATTGTCTTCAACATCTAACACTGTTTAGCGAATGTTTAATGTTAGGGAAAAAAAACACAAAAACAAACCCTAGCCCAAAGAAAATAATACACAGCAGGTGTAATACAAGTAGTTTAGACATTAATATCATGTAAACTAGGATTTTCCACCTTAAATATGTTGTAAATCAAAGTCATTTTAGGGGAAGAAAAAAAGTTTTTGTACTCCTAAATTCTGAGACCAAGTTTATGAGTTTCATAAAAACACTTTAAAAGGTTTTATTTCTCCTCAATTCTAATACTAATGCCAGACAGTTCTACACTGTGTTTGACAGATTTGGATATTTTTAATGGCTTAGAAAGTAATAAATGAAAAAATCAAAACATAGGTCGTTTTAAAAGCTAACTTAATTTATCACATAAAGAGCAATATATTATGGCACTTGTTTCCGTTCATTTTAACAATCAGTTTACAGCTAATTAAAACCCAAAACTAAATTTCTGAGAAAACTTCAATATTATAAGTTCAATAGTAAACAAAATGAATTTATATAGAGATCTTCGAGTTTTACTGACCATTCAAAGTTCATTCACACACTGATATACCAATATGCAGATTGGTTTACAACTTAGGGGCAGGGGTCTTGCCCAGGGGCTCATCGACATGTGACAGGGGGAGGAAGCCTAAACTTTCCAATTACAAGACAACTACTTTTCCCTGTGAGCCATAGAGAACAGAAATGTTATGTTATTGGGAAAAGGAAGATGACGGACACCAGAGCCAATGATGCAGATAAGCCACTGGTCGCTTTGAAAGCAGCCTGATCTTAACACCTCTGTAGTGCCAGAGGCTAATCACCTCAATGCCATGCAGCGCTGACAGTGATTTATGCAAAAGCAGCCCCAACCAAGTGTTGAATGCATATACTATACTCCACATGGATATCCTCTGCTGAAGCCTGAGATTTCTGTGTTAAAATGTTTTTGTAATTATTATTATAATTTTCTGATAAACTGGATAATGGAGTTTTCATTAACTTTAAGAATAATCCTCAGATCGAACAGAAATAAAGACTTTCAACATATCACTCTGTAATGAGTCTCGCTGAATTAAACTAATGAAATAAATTAACTTTTCAAAGATAATCTAACTTACTGAGATGCACCTGTAAACAAAATATGTTTCATAACTTTTTAAGGCGAACTTAATAGGCAATATATGCACATATTTTCAAAAATAAAAATACAATTCCTTAAAAAATTATATTTTTGTGGCTTTTAATGCCATTTGTGCTACAAGTTCTCTAGATTTTTTGTGCAAATTGTTAAACTTGGTGCCATTTTAACCATCTGTTGCAGCCTGTTTCACAGCAGCCTGACAAACCTAATTTCTTTCATTTTTACGGTGGAATGGCTGGTTAAAATTGTCAACAAGTCCCTCGCAGCTCATGACAGTGTTTGCATCCAATTCCAGATAACAATGTTAAAAATGTCACAATTTAGTCAAATTAACTGGAATCTTGTGTATAAACATCATAACCAGAAATAGAGCTATACAACTATTCTAGGTAGGCTTTTGTAACCATTAACATGCTTATTAACATAGGTTTAAGAGTAAATCTCTAACATGGCTGTTGCTACATGACAAATGTATGCATGGCTCTGATATTTGGGACCTTTCATCAAAGGTTCGAGGTGAGGAATTAGAGAAAAATAAAGGTCAGGCTTAAGAAAAACAAAATCTCTTTGGGATTTTTCTATTACAACAACTATAAAAGTACACATCTCCAATACAAGGGGATTCACTGGAGCCTCATACTTGTGTAACACAATGCAGGAGTAGAGCTGCAAGAACGCATGCAGTAAAAGTGGGTGAATGCGAGTAGCTCGTTTGGAAGGTCAGCTAGCTTGAAGAATAATGACTATGATGATGGGGAGAGGTAGGAGTCGGCGGGTCACTGGGGCTTAGAAATGCCATTCCTATCCATAAACTCTTTGAGCCTGGTGGGAAAATCTGTCATTACTCCTGTGGCTCCCAAGTCAAACGCCCTTTGGAAATCCTTCTCGTCATTCAGCACCCAAATGTACACCTGAAACCAGACGCAGGAGTCGTACAGTTAATCCACACACAGATAAGGAAAGGAGTCATCACCAACATGAGTTTATATTTAAAACATGTTGGTCACTCTGACATTTTCCAGGTAACTGCTCTTAAATATACTGTAACATTTCCAAACCAGTAACTCCAAAACATGCAAGCCAGGATATTTTTTTCCTGTTATTTATGGAACTGAAGACATAGAAATCAGCTGAAAGGAAAATGTGAAAAAAAACCAACTTTATTTTAAAGTCATCAATTAGGAGCTCTATGAATGTGCTAAAACAGAAGAAAAGTAAATAAAACTAATGGTTGTATTGCATTTTATTGTTTTTTTTAACTCAGACTGTGTCATACATCTATATATTCTTTGATTTCCTTTATGATGGTTTCCACATAGGATGAATAAGCAGCTGCAGCAACATTACCTGTATTCCCCTGGCAGTTAAATGCTGGAAAAGAGCTTTCCTCATCAGCAAACTGCAACATACAAATGGATGGGAGAAAGACAACTGAACTTAGATTTAAATGTCTTCATTTTGATTAAATCGAAATGTCATTATTTCTCCTGACATTCAATATTAAAATACAGGCTTCAACAAACAGAAAATAAAAGTTAATCTCAGGAGACCTGTGTGGGACTTGTTTTGTTATTGTCTGGCAGGCATGTTTTTGTGATTTTATGTCTTTGCTTGTATCTATTTTTTTCCGGGGCGCCACAAGGTTCAATGTTGCTTGTTCAGATAGATTTGTTACCCCTGAGGCAGAGAGCAAAGCCAAAGTCTGTTTTGACCAGGTATTTATTATAGTTTGTTTGAACTACTATACCGCTCTCTATGAATGCTGCTGCTCACCTTTTAAGCCAAGCACACAGACATGATCATGTTAACCAATTCTATCTGCTCGTCATATGCTCCCTTTGAGCTACAGAATAGATTTTAAAGTCCAATCTGCTTCCTCCTCATGTTCCATCTGGACCCTGAAGTTCTGCAGATCTACTGACCTTATTTGTGGTGAAAACTAAGCTAAAGCTCAAAGGGGACAGTACATTTGCTGTCGAGGCACCCAAACTGTAGGACAAGATAAAAGACATGATACTTTTCTCCCTGTTTTTAAATCTCTTTTCAAATCTGATTTGCTTTTTCTGCCTTTTAAGACTTTAGTCAAACTTTACAGTATTTCCAATTGCTGTTATTACTGGTTATTTTACTGGTGTCTTATGTATGATGTCTGTATTTTTATCCACATTTATATTTCTTGTCACACACTTTCATTTAACTTTATTGTTTCTAAATGTTTTATAAATAAAGTAAAACTGAATTTGAATAGTTACTGTTCTTCAAAAAAAAAAACTTGAAAAAAATAATTATTTTATTGTTTTCCTTTCATTAAAGGAGAATTAAACAGCAAAAACAATAATTCCTGGCAATTCATAAAATTCTTAACCCCATTTTATCTGGCACTGGTGCACAAAAGCAGAAATATAAAAACACTGCATCACACTTCAGATGTGAGGTTGTAGTTGCAGTAATGAACAAATCATGGTGACACTGGTGAGTAGAGATGTAAAATGAGTTTCAACAGGGCAGGACCTTAACTTCATAACTGTGATTATTGCATAACTGACAACAAAACAAATGCAATTAAGTTTTCAGACTAATATATAAAAGGTTTATCTAAATTTTAAATTTAGATGAATGAGAGACTTACGTGTCTGCAAGCCAAGCCATAAACCGCTGACTCCGTGTTAAACTGTTGGGATCTTTTAGTCTGTTAAAAAAAAGTAAAATAACGTAAAGAGTAAAGTACTTAAAATATTGGTAATCTTTTATTTTGAACCACAAATTATGTGTAGCTATTTCCATTCAATAATTGCAGAAAAAGCCACTTTTACAACTGTATAATTTATCGCACCTTCATTCATTTTCATATTCACTTCATTCTTGCAGAATCGAGTGGGGCCTTGTGCAACTCACCGGTCAAGACTTGAAAGTATGACTAAAGAGCTATAAATCTGCTAATCTTCAAATATGTGCATGAACAGATTAATGTTCAGCTTGTAAAATCTGTTGCCTAACCATCATCCCTACAACGGTTCTGTGACAAACTAAGAGCAGTAACCTGGTTTAGAAAAGAAACTCGACTCCTTAAAAAGAACAGAAAACGTATTCACATCAAATTGTAAAGTAAAACTGGGGAAAGAGCTCAAACAGAATTAGGAGCAAAAGCTATCAGGCACTGAGAAATCCATCAAAGTATCTGGCTCACAGCTTGGAATAAATGACCATTCAATCCTAAACCAAGCATGTTGTTCTCCTGAATTGAAGAAAGACACAAAAGGTTTTGACTATCAGAGGAATCGATGTAAAGCCCAACTAACGAGGCCACTCAATGACAACTGACCTCACTTCTTCTGATCTTATCAACATATGAAGTTTCACCACCGCAGCCTCAAACTTTGGCCCTAAACAACACACTATGTCTGATAAAGACATAATGTTGCTAAAAGGCCCATAAATGTTCTTTAAAAGTCAAACTTTTTCTAAGATGTTTATTTTAAAAGGTTGATGGAGCTTTTAGGACTAGATTGCCATTTTATCCAAATAAATATTTTTTGCAATGAATTAGTCAGGTCTCTGTTAATTAATGAGATGTAGTATAAAATATTGCCAATGACAATTTAAGTGTTGTGGATCTCTGGGGAAATCTTGCCATGACCCATTAAAACCTGTTAAACTCACTATTTTGTGTCAGGATGGAGTCCAATTAAAGACTTGAGTCACAGGGGAGACCTATATATGTTCCCTTCTGCTTTTAAAATCCTGTTCACCTCTGGGGAAATTGAACTGTATTTCCCTTCCTGCAGTTTTGCAGATGGTTTAACCCATGCGGCTCAAGCCGACTCTTTTCTCAATCTCTATAGGGACAGTGGAATATGCAGATGTTCTCACTTGGTTATTAGAGAGGGCATGGGGATCTCCAGAAACTGTTCCTTCAGGGGCACAAAGGGCAGGAGGCCTGTGTAGAAGAGGCCCAGTAGCTGCAGTACCCTGGGAAAACTGAACAAAACTGGAATATCGGGATTCTGAAAGGAAAAAAAAAATACCTCAGTCAGTTTCCATTCACGCGAAAGCTCTGAATAATAAGACATGAGCTTGTCTGTTTAAAAGAAGCTGGGATGATTTCAGTATTTTTATGTTTAAGTAAGGTATTTTGAGGAAGTGTTAACGGAGAAAAGGTGAGCCAAATAACAAATAATATTAATTCAGGCAGCATATTTTTTTACTCAGAGGAGTTTAATTCACTGAAATGACTCAACAATTCACTTTAAATTACTTAGGAGAAGAGCACACTTTCACGTTTACCACACATTTTCATAGCTCATTTATAATAATATAAATGTAAAAGTTTAACATCAATTTAGTTTTTAGTCAATCGTTTTTTTTCGATTGATGGATGGATGGATGGATTTGTTTAGACTGTGGTATTTGGAAATACCACGGTCTAATCACTGTATATAAAGTGTATAAAAGCAAAACAGATAAATAAGATACTACAGAAACGTAACTGAAACAAGGCTGTAATCTTAATGCAGTACCTCCTTGTAACATTTTTTGACAATCTGGTTTCTGGAGTTGCCCCACACAGTCAGATCCTCTCTGTCATACTTAACCACCAGCTCAGAAACCTGTAAAAATCAACATGTTTCAAACATAATGTGTACCTTTTTTTCTACCATACCAAACCACAAAACAACCTTCTCCTCTACGTTTTTCTGTCAGAATAAAAGCAGGTAATCTCCCTCTGTTTACGTACACCATTCACCAATCATTTATTCTTTTAAAGGAGTGTCAAAAAGCAGTCAACAAAACACACAGTTCATTCATTTGTTCAAAGTCTAGGTTTTAAATAAATAAACATAAAACTGAAAGAAAATCTACTTTAATATAGAGCTGCTTTATAATATTGTGTGAGTACTTGAGGAAAAAAAAAAAGAGATGTGTGCACACACACCTTCTTAATGAGTGTATCATTGTTGACCTTGACGTCGATGTTGATGGGAGTGTTTGGGAAAGCATCAAACACGTCCCGGAGGAGAGGGATACGTTTGTCCTCACCACCCTCGCAGAAACAATCTGCCCAGATAAGGACAAGTTGGAGAAACAATCTGATTCAAAGTAAACTCAAAACTTGCAGCATTCGTGGTTGCTTAGCAGTTGCTTTTCTGTGCAGTATTCATGTATTTGCTGTCAGATACAACCCTGAATGTGAGAATGAGGATTAAAATGCCTTAGAGGGTTAGTGATGACAGCAGTCATAGATGTGTAACTCTTACCCCTTTCAAAAGTTACGCCCAGCTTGCAGAGGTATGGAGGAAGTTCCTGCAAAAAGCACGAAAAAGTGAACGTTTTGCATACATTAAAAGGTGCTGTCGCATTGTTTCTCGACACTGATTTATTAATTTATAATTTATAATTTATATTGCATGTAGAACGTGATAAAGGAGTAAATGCTGTCTGATGCTGTGTACGGACCCAGTCAGTCACTGTCTGATTTTATTTTAATTTCCATACTAAATGATGACCTGACAGTCTGGGAAAGAAAATTCATCCAGTGCCCCAATGTGGTTAAATACCACAAACAAGATTTCCAGTGCTTTTAGAACAGACCCACAGTATCACAGATCCTCCACCATACCTAACAGTGATCAAATTATGCTTTTCCACATGTTCATCCCTCCATTGTCTTGTGCTTATCCGAGACTTGGTTACAGGGGCAACAGGATCTGTCCTGAGGTTTCCTCCCAGTGTGACAAGCCCAGAAAACCTCCAAAGGGAGGCACCTAATCAGGTTCCCGAAACAAGAAGTCATGGATCCTAGACCTAAAGCGATTTTGTTGAAAACCATTTTTTCTAAACACAAACTAGTCTCCCCCACTGAATAAATGTACTCAGTGTGAGGTTAGGCTGCTGCAATAAAAGATTACTTTATTTTGAAGCTTTTTACACATCTTTACAATGTGGAGGGTTCTGTATAACCTCTAATCAAAACTAATTTGTGTTTTTTTTTTTCCAAGTTTGTAACAAAAAAAGTGAACAAAGCAGGAATTTACTTTAGGGAAGAATTAATGAACCAATTCCCATCAACCCACTGGTCATAATGTTAACCACCATGTGACACAATCAGGAGGCTTTATGTGCACCTCACTTGATTAAGGCACATGATCCATCTCATGTCCAAAAGACTGATCACAAAAACCACAGGATACTGTTTTCTTATTCTTCTATAGAATAGGGTGTTCAATAAAGGAAGCTCTGAAAACAAAAAGGGAAGAAATTTACCATATAATGAAGCTGAATGAATGCTTGTTTTTTCGAGAACAACAACTCACAGCATAGGCCAGGTCGCTGATGTTAGCACTGACACCACAGACCCTCTTCAAGTTGGCGTCATGCGAGACCACGACCTGTTCATCCTTTGTCAGGTGGCAGTCCAGCTCCAGCATGTCTGTACCAAGATCCACAGCACTGCAGGAACCCACACACAGAGCACACAGTGAAGCCATGAATAAACCTTCTCAGCTCCAGGAAATGGGTCCTAACCGGGATACTTGGACTCCTAACCATGATGGATCACATTTTCAGTAAACATAAAGTTCAATACAGATTTAAAAGAGCATTCTACTCACTGTCTGAAAGCTGCCATGGTGTTCTCCAGATTTTCTCCTGCCCCTACGAGAAGATATATAAACATTCAGTATGCTGCGATGTTTCCTCCTTTTTATTTTGATAAGACGCTGGGATCTATAGATGGCTGGCAGAAGCAAGCAGTGATTCATCCTGGAGGTTCACGAAGGCACCGTTCTTAACCCCGACACAGTTAAACCCAAAATTATTCATTACTGACCAATTAACTGGTGATGAACACCATGTCTTTGAGGTTAAAAGGTCTCTATGCCATCACCTTAATCTTATGATGCCTCCACAGATCCTCTGTCAGATTTAAGTTGGGACTCAGGCTGGGCCAGTCCACAACATCAACATTACTTCCAGTCAGAAGAAAAACATTGATAAAATTGAAATCTCACTTGAAACATAAACCTGCTGGTTTAACTGTATGTGCTGTCAAAGTTACAGCATGGTTAGCAGACCCTTACTGTAATAAAATTCCCACTGAAAGGTCCAAACTGAACTCAACAAATGTAATTTACAGTGGCATGCAAAAGTATTCATACTCCTTGAACTTTTTCACATGTTTCCACCACAAACCCCAAGGTATTTTACTGAGATTTTATGTGATGAACCAACACAAACAAAGTGTTTCACCATTCTGAAGAGGATGGAAAGCGATACACGTTTTTTAAAGGTTTTTACAACAAAGAATGGGAGAACTGTGCCATAATTTCCCCCTCCATAAATACTTTGTAGAACCACATCTTGCAGCAATTGAAGTTGCTAGTCTTTTATGGTATGTCTCCAGATTGCCCCATATTTAGCTCTGTACATCTTACCAACTCTGACCTGCTTTCCTGTCCCTGTTGAAGAAAAGTATTCCCACAGCATGATGCTGGAGTGTTACTCCTCACACTGTGTGGTAAGGTGTTGCATGTAGACCACAACGTTTAATTTTGATCTCATCTGATGAGGGCGCCTACTTCCAGCTGTTTGATGGGGCCCCTACATGGCTTTTGCCAAATCGCAAACAGGACGTCTTACAACTTTTTTGGATCAATAGATGCCTTCGCGCCACTGTTCAACAAAAGCCAGATTTGTAGAGTGGACTGCAAATAGTTGTCTTATCAACAGATTATCCCACCCGGAGCTGTTGTTTTCTGCAGTTCCCCCAGAGTTACCATGAAACCTATGGTTGCCTCTTTGATTAATGCTTTCCTTTCCCGGCATGCTCTCCTTTCAGTTGTGCCATACTCATTTACCATTTCCAAAAGATAGATCGATTGAACTGTGCTCAATGAGGTGGTCAAAGCAAGGTATACTGTTTTATAGCCTAACACTGCTTTAAGCTTCTCCATAACTTTCTTCCTGACCTGTCTACTGTGTTCCTTGGTCTTCATGATGCTCTTTGTTCACTAAATGTTCTCCAACACACATCCAAGGCTTTCACAGAATAGCTAGATTTATAATGACAATAAATTACACACAGGTAGACTCCTGTGTTGCTTTCTAAAGGGAACAGGATTTTATTTAGGGATGTGAGATTAAACTGCATGCCACAATTCTCAGATGTTTATTTGTAAAATATTTAAAAAAACGCAAATGCCTTTTAAAAATCCCTTTAAAATGTCTTTAAGTTTGTAGTCCTAATGTTACAAAATGTATGTAATGCTAAATGATTACCATCGTAAGCCACTATAGTTTTAAGTTTTACTGATATGTAAAAAGCCTGCTATTATTCCCAGGTATACAGAGCACAGTTTGTGGATTTTTTATTATTTTGCACATTTCCTAAATTCTGGGTTTGCTGTTTTTCATAACTGCGCGGTCTTTTCTTACATTCTACATTTGACCTTAGTGTAAAGCCTATCTCATTTTTAATCACCGCTATCTAAACGTATATCTGCATGCTTCCATTTGTCACTATGCTGCTGATACACCTGAATGTCCCCAATGAAGTCCACAGACCTACTGGTGTGTTTAAACAGGCCTGGTCCGACTCACCTCCACGATGGGAAATGTGTCTGCTGAGGAACCTCTCCCTCTTCCTCCGGTGCAGAAGAGCCGGACATTTGAGCAGCAGGGCCGAGGTGAGCACGTAGCCCGTCACCGTGGACAAGATGTAGACAGCAGCACACATCTCCTATCAGTCCACTGCAAAACAAACAGTTCCTTGTTAGCGTGACCAGTGACGCAGGGGGTTCAACAGACTTACTGACTTTTTCTGTCTTTATCAGAAGCAAAAGATTATTGAGTAGAAGGACAGTTTTGATGAATCTCGAAGTATTTATCAATAGATTTATCCTTGACGAAGCATTTAAAGTGATGAAGGGGACAGGGGTGAAGGTTTTAGATTTCACATTTGGCTTTTGAAGATGAAACCTGAAAAAGGGAAAACTGCTTTTTCTCCCAAATAAGAACCGAAATTGGACTTTTTAAATTAAACCCACGAGTAACCTTCAGAAGTACACTCTAGCACTGGTCGTGTCAATCTTGTAAAATAATAAAGCTAATTTGTAAGAAAGTATCTGAGGTAAAAACTTTTTTTTAATCACTTGTTAGGTAGTCTGCTGTAAAATGATGCCCTTCAAACAACATCATAATCAGACATCACGCTGTTAAGGTCGCTGAATACGGACTGTTTTTATAAGATAAAAAAGCTTAAAATGAAGCTCAATCTTTTAGATCACATCAGGAACAAGAGCTACTGTCGATGCCAAACTAGCTTCACCGAGCTAATGTTGGCGAAGACTGGGTCAAACTCTGTCAGTGGATTCTTACCTTTGTCATCAATCGTTCTGTTGATTCTCTGTTAGTTTCTCTGACCGCCTCGGCTGGGTGCGGGTCAGCGGTCTGTGAAGGTGAACTGATGCGCCGGGCCTCTGTTCTACATATCCCCAGAGCTCTGCAACACAGCTGGGACAACACTAACCGCCGGCTGTCAGCAGGACGCGCATGAGCTTTTCGCCTCTACGTATCCCCAAGGAATGAAATCAGCACTTCCGCTAGGAAATTTCAAAATAAAAGCAGCATGTCACAAAGTGAGTGAAAACAAACGTTTTAAATCAGACAATCAAATAGCAAATACATAATACGGCAGGCTCTTAACTAATTCATCATTGCTATTTTGTCTCGTACTGCACAACTTTTATGTTTGTAACACTTATAATAGTACTCAAACATGTAAAGGTAATTTGCAAACTATGGCTTCCGCTTGTCTTGCGTTCTGGGTAAACGAGTAGACGCCATAGCAACAACACGTCTGGGCCTTTGCCATATTGTGAGTGGCAAGTTCGCCTTTGAAGATTAAATATGCGGTATATGCTTTGGGTTTTGAAAACAAAAGAAACGCTAAACCTTGTGTTCAACTAAATTTTGTTGACTCTTTTTCACATAAAATATTAAATGCTAATTTTTACTTCAAACAATAGTGATCACTAAGAGGGAAATAAACCATCGCTGCAAATACAAATTTAACAACAAATACAGAAAACTTTGTGTTAAAACTTCTCCAAAACATGCCTTAATATGCCTCTGAAATTAAATGTTATCAGCCGCCTGATTTATTTTTTCTTATAATAACTTAAGTTTACCTATTGTATTTAGCATAAATTTACTATTTAGAGGGTGGGTGAAACAACCTTGTTTGTTTGGTAAAAGCAGCATTTGAAAGTTTGGTAAGTTGTATCAATCTGCAACACAATGTAACTATTGAACAACTATACCCTGTTCTCTTAGAGTTACTGGAACTCTACTGGAGTTACTGGAATCCTACTTAGAGTAACTGGAACTTGGAGTTCAAACCGAGCGCAGCTTTTACAGAAAATGCAGACAGACCTGAAGTACTTCTTACTTTCTTCCACTCACTAAACTCATTGCTTGCCTCATGCTGACAAACTGAACTGAAGTGGAAACATTAGGCCTTGTACAGTCGTTTATAAGAGAAATGTACAGGGGTTGGACAATGAAACTGAAACACCTGGTTTTAGACCACAATAATTTATTAGTATGGTGAAGGGCCTCCTTTTGTGGCCAATACAGCGTCAGTTCCTCTTGGGAATGACATATACAAGTCCTCCACAGTGGTCAGAGGGATTTTAAGCCATTTTTTTTGCAGGATAGTGGCCAGGTCACTATGTGATACTGGTGGAGGAAAACGTTTCCTGACTCGCTCCTCCAAAACACCTCAAAGTGGCTCAATAATATTTAAATCTGGTGACTGTGCAGGCCATGGGAGATGTTCAACTTCACTTTCATGTTCATCAAACCAATCTTTCACCAGTCTTGCTGTGTGTATTGGTGCATTGTCATCCTGATACACGGCACAGCCTTCAGGATACAATGTTTGAACCACTGGATGCACATGGTCCTCAAGATGGTTCAGTACCCTTGGCAGTGACTTTGCCCATCTAAGCACAAGTATTGGGTCAAGGAAATGCCATTTATTGGCAGCCCAAAACCCATCACTGATCCCCCCCATGCTTCACTCTGGGCATGCAACAGTCTGGGTGGTACGCTTCTTTGGGGCTTCTCCCACACCGTAACTCTCCCGGATGTGGGGAAAACAGTAAAGGTGGACTCATCAGAGAAAAATACATGTTTCCCCATTGTCCACACCAATATTTGCGCTCCTTGCACCATTGAAAGCGACATTTGGCATTGGCATGATGACCGAAGGTTTGGTTTATAGCAGCCCGGCCGTGTATATTGACCCTGTGGAGGTCCGACGGAACAGTCTTGTGGAACGGGGGAGAGATGGAGGTGCAATTTAATTCTGCCTTTGATTCGGGGAGCCGTGGTTTTATGTTTTTTGGATACAATCCGGGTTAGCACCCGAACATCCTTTCAGACAGCTTCCTCTTGCGTCCACAGTTAATCCTATTGGATGTGGTTCGTCCTCTTGGGGGTATGCTGACATTAAACCCGGATACCGTGGTTCTTGATACATCCAAAGACTTGTTGTCTTGGTCACAGATGCACCAGCAAGACTGCACCAACAATTTGTCCTCTTTTTAAAACTCTGGTATGTCCCCCATAATGTTGTGTGCATTTCAATATTTTGAGCAAACCTGTGCTCTTACCCTGCTAATTGAACCTTCACACTCTGCTCTTACTGGTGCAATGTGCAATCAATGAAGACTGGCTACCAGGCTGGTCCAATTTAGCCATGAAACCTCCCACTCTAAAATGACAGGTGTTTCAGTTTCATTGTCTAACCCCTGTATATATTCAATTTTGCTTTCTCAACTCAACAAGATAGCAGTGTTTAACACTAAGGAATTATCAAACTGTATCGCTTTTTGCTCACAGACTAATTACTAAAAGAGGTAAAACTGCCCTTCGGCCAAACAATAAATTTCAGTGCCATTCAAAAATGTGCACACTTATCTTCAACACTAATATACAGTATTAATGGGGGGCTTTGAATGATGCATTTCAAGTGTATTTCCAGTGTATAAATGACCATACCACATATACAGGGGTTAGACAATGAAACTGAAACACCTGTCATTTTAGAGTGGGAGGTTTCATGGCTAAATTGGACCAGCCTGGTAGCCAGCCTTCATTGATTGCACATTGCACCGGTAAGAGCAGAGTGTGAAGGTTCAATTAGGAGGGTAAGAGCACAGTTTTGCTCAAAATATTGAAATGCACACAACATAATGGGTGAAATACCAGAGTTCAAAAGAGGACAAATTGTTGGTGCATGTCTTGCTGGTGCATCTGTGACCAAGACAGCAAGTCTTTGTGATGTATCAAGAGCCACGGTATCCAGGGTAATGTCAGCATACCACCAAGAAGGACGAACCACATCCAACAGGATTAACTGTGGACGCAAGAGGAAGCTGTCTGAAAGGGATGTTCGGGTGCTAACCCGGATTGTATCCAAAAAACATAAAACCACGGCTGCCCAGATCATGGCAGAATTAAATGTGCACCTCAACTCTCCTGTTTCCACCAGAACTGTCCGTCGGGAGCGCCACAGGGTCAATATACACGGCCGGGCTGCTATAGCCAAACCTTTGGTCACTCATGCCAATGCCAAACGTCGGTTTCAATGGTGCAAGGAGCGCAAATCTTGGGCTGTGGACAAAGTGAAACATGTATTGTTCTCTGATGAGTCCACCTTTACTGTTTTCCCCACATCTGGGAGAGTTACGGTGTGGAGAAGCCCCAAAGAAGCGTACCACCCAGACTGTTGCATGCCCAGAGTGAAGCATGGGGGTGGATCAGTGATGGTTTGGGCTGCCATATTATGGCATTCCCTTGGCCCAATACTTGTGCTAGATGGGCGCGTCACTGCCAAGCACTACCGAACCATTCTTGAGGACCATGTGCATCCAATGGCTCAAACATTGTATCCTGAAGGCGGTGTCGTGTATCAGGATGATGGTCTAAAACCAGGTGTTTCAGTTTCATTGTCCAAAACGAATAACAAGTTTGAGTTTGAGAATTTTCTTTAATCCACACTGTCAAAATTTTACACACAGGCTCAATAAAATATACTTAATGTTCAAATTGTTTGGGTGGTTTTATGCAGTCCACAAATTCTTTTTGGGTTTAGGTCATGGCTTCCGGAAGGATATTCCAGAACCTTAATGTGAACCTTTGAAAGCTAGTTTTCATGTATGCTTAGGGTGTTGTTCTGTTTGGCATCAATGTCAAATATGTTTATGCCAAGTGGGTAATTTTACAGGTTTTAAAAATTTTCACAGTTCTGTCTAATGGCTTTGCTCTCCATCCAGGAACTAGAACGGCTCAGAGGAAGGCACGTGTGAAAGAGGCAAGGAACTATGCATTTACACTCTGTTCTCACACGTGGAAGATGGCACTGAGAAGAGTCTTGATGGACTTAGAGGTGAGAAGCTGGGTATGGCCCCCCTAGAAAGGCATAATAATGACTTTGTGGTTCTCAGTATGTTTCTTTAGGATTTGAGTGTACAAAAGCGCAGGAGAGCAGGCAGGCAGGCAATGACTACGAAAACAAGAACTGCAGAGGAAGACCCTGGAAGCAAGGTATTATCCAGGTAAGTTTATGCAAAGGAGAAAGTGGCTCAAGAGGTCTGATGTCTCAGAAGGCAAGATCATACACAGGAGTAAATCTAGGAGGCACAGAGGATAGACAAGCTGAATATCTCAACAAAGAACAGGTTTCACTAAAAGAGGCTTGACTATACCATGATGGTCAAATATCAGGCGGAGATTGGTCTCTCAACAGCTCCTTAAATGAACAACAGCCTAAACAGGGAATTGGAGTAAGGTGTGAGAGCTGCAGCCTGCCCAGCCACACCCACTGGTGGAAACCTGCAGCTCACAGCAAAAGTGACACAAAGCACACCCATACTCCAGAACTATGACAATTGGATAATTGAAGTTTGAGCAAAAAGGTCATATCAGCAGTTAAACAGAGACTCAGTTGTCCCTGGGAGAATTGTGTAGAGACACAATAGCCTGCTTCCTTTTCTTCCAGTTTATCATACACTGCTGTGGAATGACATCCCACTCCTCAACCACTATTTGTAGCAGGTCAGCCATTGTGGTTGTGTTGGTTGCTCTTACATGAACAGTACTTCCATGCTGATCCTACAAGTGTTCAGTGGGGTTAAGGACTTCAGGCAGGGCATTCATCCTCTCCACTCTCATTTTCTCATGGTAGACTCTCACAAACCCCCTCTGTGGGGACAAGCATTGACATATTTGAGGGTACAGTTTGGACACTTGGAGTGTACGTTGCCACTGGATGCAGAATCTCATGTCAGCATCTCTCTGCATTGAGACTGGCTTCAATGATGATAAGCTGGGTTTTTCCAGTAAAAGAGATGCCGCCTTACACCATCACACTGCCTTCACCTAAAGGTGTTAAGGGGTGGCAAAAAAGAGTTGGCAAGTTTTTCAACTGGCATACTCTGCTGATCAACTCACAAATACATTTTCCTTACAAATGTGGCAACATTTAAGTGGAAATGAACAGGATTTCAAGGATTATAAGATTTACTGCCAAGAATCAATGTTCTAAAGAAATGAATAAATTATCAAATACATGTGTCCGTACTTTTTAAATATTTCAGCCTTTATATATAATTTAGACCTTTTGTAGATGAAATTCACAATACATTCAAATTTAGGCACTCAATTCATGTCTTTCAAGTTAATTTAGGTGTTATATTTTATTATCAGTCCATCAGTCCAAAAATAACAGTTCAAATGCAGGATTAAAAACCTGAAATGTAATATTACTACAACTATGTCAAGTGTATGTAAACGTCTGACTGGCACTGTATATATAAGTTAAAATGCATCCAAACTTTGAACCGTTAACATCTAACCCTAACCCTCAGCTGCAAAGTTAAGACTGACTCAGTCCACCAGATGTGGCTAATGTGCAGTTGTGTCTCCAACAAACCATGGTATCCTTTTAAATGTGTATGAGAGCAACATTGAACTTGAAGACTGAACTGTACCAAAGAGAGCACTTATGACCTCTAACCTTCACATTATATATGAGGTAGTCTACAATAATGACAATCAGATTCATCTCAGTGACTGATATTATCTGTCAAAGTCCAGCTTATGCAATACAGAGTTGATAGAGATATGATTCACACCCTGGTGAAAGCAGAGCTGCGTTAGACATTTCATGGTGGATAAACATTTAGCCGTTACAGCTCTTTTTCAGCTGGGTCTGGGTTTAATTTTAGGGAAACAAAATGTCTCAGTCATTGACAGGAATTCAGGAGCAATGGAAATCTCTGGAGCAAGAGTATCAAAAACTTCAGGTAAGAAATTTTCCATCAGCTAACAGTGTGTTGTTCATTGTTGCTAAATGCATTATATTCTGAGATTTTAAAGACTAATATTTTACATCCACTAAATAGCTGTGAAGAACATTTGACACAAATTACATGTGCTTTTCATTGATTTATTAAATTCTCTCTACAGTTATGTCATAAATACATATAGACCTTTCCTATTGCTGTCCTCCAGGAGACACACAGAAAATATTTACAGAAACTGGATGAAATCTCCAAACTCCAGAACAACTGCTCGTCATCTATCGACCGTCAGCGAAAAAGACTGAAAGACTTGTCCAGCCAAGTACATAAGTAAGCCCAAACACACCCTGGAATTTGCATGCATGTGCAAGTAGACGCAAACATAGTTTTAAGCACCTATGTCGGAAGGATAAAAAGTGAACCAAGTGCAGCATCAGCTTAAATGATGATCTGTTGCTGTTTGCTCTTCTTAATGTATCAGGTGCATTAAGGGCTCATCAGGAGATGATGCAAAGACTTTGGGTGACATAAAAGAGAAAGTCAAGACACAAGAACATGCTTTCTCTGAAATGGACGCTTTCCTTCCCAAGACAAATGGGTGATGACTTCTATGTTTCCATTTAAGACCTTTAACATAAGCTGGGCTGTAATGTGGTTTTAAACAAATATGTTATGGTTGGGTTTCAAATCGCAGGTTGTATCTCAATCTGGTTCTTGGGAATGTGAATGTGACTCTTCTTAGCAAGCAGTCAAAGTAAGCATCCGATTTCAGAAATCTCTTATTAAATTAAACCTTTTTTTCCTATTATCATCTTGAAAACATTCTTTTCCTAATTAGATAATGAATTTATGTTCCTCCTGTCTGTTATGCTGTGAATAAAGTTGTATTAAGTTGTTCAAACACATCTTTCCAGATTTGCCTACAAGGATGAATACGAGACGTTCAAGCTGTACCTTACAGTCGTCCTGCTGCTGTTCTCTTTCATGTGTTTTTTCTTCGTGAGTTACAGGTGAAGTAAACATTGTGTGAGGACATTTTGAGTGAAATCCCCCGTTTCAGTATAGTGACAGTGACAGGACATGTCATGTTTATGCATAACCATGTTTGAGCCTATATTGCTTCAGATTTCTGGATGCACTCTTCAACTTCCTGCTGGTTTGGTACTACTGCACATTAACTATCAGAGAAAGCATCCTCATCACCAATGGATCCAGGTTGGTGCCAATTCTGGGTAAATACTCCACAGTTATTGGTACTACTGGTGAAGATTTGCAAATGCCTTAAAATAAGTTGCAGATTTTGTTACAAAAGCATAATCTCACACTGAACAATTGTAGAAAAAAAAAGCCTTTAATTTGCGTCCGTTTGAGTGGTGAAGGAATCCCATGTTAGGAAATCATTGTTTTTGATTGGATGTTGCTGCCCTAATTCCCTCCTTGACATCCCCAATAATTCCAATAACATAAATGATAATGTAGTGTGGAAGAAGTGGGTATAGAAAATGGATGGATGAATGGATAAATGATAATGAAGTTGTCCAAAGCTGTCCATACCCCTTCAATTGTTTTCAGATTTCTACATTTATAACTGCAAACTTCGAAGTGTTTTCTTTGGAATTTTTGTGGCAGACCAACACAAAGTAGTGAATGATTGTGAAGGGAACGGAAAACAATTCAGGGTTTTAATAAAAAAATTAGAAAAATTAGGACAAGTGTGGCATATATGTTCTGTCTTCTTAAGTTGATATTTTATAGAAAGACCCTTTGCAACAATTACTACTGGAAGTCTTTTGGGGAATGTTTTCAGCAGAATTACACATTAAAAGACTGAGTTTTCTCAGTTTCTCAGTTTTGCCCAGGTACAGTCACATTGGATGGAGAGCATTTGTGAGCATCAGTTTAAAAGACAGATTCTGACCATTTTCCCTGTCCCTGCTGAAGAAAAGCATTCCCACAGCATGATCCTGCCACCGTCATGTCTCACTGTGGGGGATCTTGTTGTCAGTGCTCTCCAACACAAACTGTTTTGTGTCAAGGCCAAAAATTTAAATGTTGGTCTCATCTAATCAGATTCCCTTCTCCCACATGTTTGCTGTGCCCCCTACTTGGCTTGTGGTTTCTTATGGCTTTCTTTAAACAATGGCTTTCTCCTGCTACTCTTCCATCAAGGCCAAGTTTGTAGTGTGTGCATCTAATAGTTGTCTTGTCAACAGATTCACCCACCTGTGCTTTGGCTTTCTGCATTAATACTTTTACTTTATACTTTATTAAGTTGATCAGAGTGTGTAGAAATATTTGACTGGTAATCCAAAAATTCCTTTTTCCTTCGGGTAAAAGTGCTGTATTTGAATGTTTTTCATTAAACTCACGAGATGTATCTTTAATCAGAATCAAAGGATGGTGGGTTTTCCACCACTACGTCTCAGCCTTTTTGTCTGGTGTGATGCTGACATGGTAAGTAGCATAAAACGAAGCATAAAAACATTTCTGAACAAAATTTACTCATCCAGCTTCGCATTTTGCAACTTTGCACCCTCCAGGCCGGACGGAAACCTTTACCAGACATTCAGGAACCAATTTCTCGCCTATTCCTTTTATCAGAGTATGTTTTAACTACTTGCAGAAGAAACATATGGTTCTAATTCAATACATGCTGATTGTTTTTCTCTGTTATGGAACCTCCTTCAGGTTTTGTTCAGTGCCTGCAGTACTATTACCAAAGTGGATGTCTGTACAGACTACGAGCACTGGGAGAAAGACACAACATGGATCTGACTGTAGGTGAGACGCAACAAAACACGTCAAGGACACAAAATACAGATAAACTCAGCCACACACAGCATATGGTTTGAAATATATAAAAAATGTATTGAATACAGGAGTAAAAAATAAATATGTTAAACTGTTTGAATGTCTTCTATTTTAAGAGGGATTCCAGTCCTGGATGTGGAAAGGGCTGACGTTTCTCTTGCCCTTCCTGTTTTTTGGTCATGTGAGTACAATCTGTGAATCTGAGAAGTTTCCAGTTTGTGCAAAGTTAGCAAGAAATTATGACTGTGATTCATCATGGTTTGAGCTGAGCAATAGTTGGTAAAAGTGCCATTGTCATACAAGAACCAATACTTGAAAATTTAAGGATTATGAAAACTTGGGCAAGTGCTGAATATGGCTGACATTATTTTGGCTCAATGACACACTGTAAAAAACTAATTGCCCCTGAACGGATTTCTTCTGTTTTCTATCTATTTCTTTGTCATACCTTATCTTTCAAGTCACCAAACACTTTTACTATCAGTGTACAAAAACATGTTTTCAAATGATGGTTCTGTTTTTTACAGTAAAAAATATACATGCAAACCAAAATGACACATATGTGAATAACCCCCTTGTTAAAACATGAATCAAATGTGAATAACCGCAATTGTTGTAAAACTTTGCTCAGTTTCCCTGGCCAAACCCAGACCTGACTATTAGGCTCAAAAATCAATTAAACAAAACCTGCCTGACAGCATGAAGTAGGCAGAATGATCCAAAAAAGCAACATATCATGCTCTGATCTAAAACATTCAAGAACAGGTGAAAAAAATGTGATATCTGTCTCGAAATGGTTACAAACTTATTTCTAAGTACATGTGCCTCCAGCGAACCACAGTGAGAGCTATTATCCGCAGCTGAAACAATGAACAGTGGTCAAATTCTTAGGAATGACCAGAACTTCCTCCATGAATGCATCTTCAACTCATCCAGGAGGTCACAAAAGAACCCAGTACATCATCTAAAGCACTGCAGGTCCCAGCTGCTTCAGTTAAAGTCAATGTTCATGATTTAACTGTAATAATTAAACTGGGCAAAATGGCTCCCATGGGAGAGTTGCAAAAAGATAAAAAGAACACAAGGCCTGCCCAAAAAATTAATAATGATTTTTAAGACTTTTCGTGAAATATTCTCTGGACTTTTGAGAAATTCGAGGGATGTTTTGGAAGTTGTTTGCCCAGTTTCAACATAAAACTAAAACACATTTTTAGAAAAACACCACACCAACATTAAAAAGTGGTGGTGGTAGTGTAATGGTCTTAGTCTGCTTTGCTGCTTCCAAACATGGGAGACTGCTCTCTACCAAGCCTGACGGCAAATGTCCACCTTTCAGTTTGTGGAGCTTAGACTCAAGCACATTTGGGTTTTTTGCAGCAGTAAACTGATCCACAGCACACCAGCAAGGCTGCCTCTGAATGGTCATATATTCACAAGGATTTGGAGTGATCAAGTCAAAGTTTGGTCTGTATCCAAGCCACGATATCCGATTGAGATACTGTGGTTTGACTGAGTTAAATAAATTCTGCAAAGACGAGTGGGCCACATTTGTCCACAGTGATGTAAATGACTCATTGCAAACTATGAGAAGTGACCGGCACAAGATGGCAAGTATTTCTTTGCTCGGTTTTTTTGTTTGATATTAACATTTGTTTGATTATCTAAACATTTAAGTGTGACAAAAAAGTAAAAGCAGAAGATATCGTAAGGGTGTATACTTTTACGCAGGACTGAAAATCCAGAATGCATGCTTTATCTGTTTTCCTTTAAATCTTCATCTTTTTGTTTTGTCTTGTAGTTTTGGCAGCTCTTCAACAGCCTGTCTCTGTTCAGAATGGCTCAGCTCCCAGACTGTAAGGAGTGGCAGGTCAGTCTACTCGGTTACAAATATTGCTGCGTCATTGATTTACTGCTAAATGTTGCTGTGGCACTCTTATCATGCTTTCATTAGAAACTTACCCTTCATGTGCTCATAATGCACACAGTCAGACTACAGTTCAGAGTTGCACTGCAGACAATTTGTTCCCTGCTGTTTTGTTGACTGATGTAAGACTCTGTCTTCCATGAAATGTCAGGTCCAGATGTGTGGTCTCTGCTTCCTCGTTCTGTTCATGGGAAATTTCTTCACTACACTTGCAGTTGTTCATCACAAGTCAAAAAGCAGGAATCAGAAACCAAAGAGCATGTGATGGATAAAAATAAACATAGGAGTAAAATGCTGTTTCACCGAAAGAAGGCTCATCTTGGTCGTGTCTCCTGTCACATCCTTTGATATAATTAAAACAACATATAATTTGATGTATATCTATGGTAAATGTTAATCCTGTTCAATTAAAGCTAAAAGGTAATCTGTAGTCCACATAAGACCTGGATATATTTGATTAGGAAACCTACGTGTGTTGGGAAATGACAATGCATGAATGAAATCACTGTCTAATAAAGGATTCAGTTTTACCACAACATCTTTCTGTGAATCTTTTTAAGAAATATATTTACTAGACTCACTTTTACATGGACAGGGCTTTTTCAGATCATCAAATACATTTTCTATTAGACAAAATAAAATAACTAAAAACAAAATGTTTTTTTAAACATTATTTCATTTATTAAGGTAAAAACTGTCCAAAGCAGCCTGGCCTTACGTGAAAAAGTAATTGCCTGAGAAATCTGATGACTTGTTTCCCAGAAAACAGTTATTAGTCAGAAACACTGACCTCAACTGTGGCAAGTAAGGTCTGCAGTCCCTTAGATGTTGTTCTTGGTTACTTTGTGAACTCCTTGATGAGTTGTAAATAAAGTACCTTTGATATATATAATATATATATAGTATATATATATATATATATATTATTATATATATATATATATATATATATAATTCAAAAATATATCAAATGTTTGCTCTTCGTATGGAATTGTTGCATTAGTTTTATGGGCAAAACCCCTAGGCGCCAAGTCAAAGGGTTATGTAGGGAGTAATTTGGTACACATCCAGACCAGCGATAAGTATGTAAATGATTTGATTTGCAAGAAGCTGGCACATGCTGAACGGTTTCCAGAGGGATCAGGTTGTTGCATCAACCGTTTTTGTCAATGACTGCTTTGTTGACATAACCTTAAGTTTTGGGATAGCCATCTTTAGCACTAGTTTTGTGTATCATAAAGAAGTAACATCTTTTTTTTTTAACATGTTAAGTTAGTATAATGAATTAGTTTGTGTGCAAAATAAAATGGGTTGGACCGAGAAACTTTGACAAAGGTTAGCGGTGAGACGTTTATTGCACCAGTGTCATACATGTTTTAATATGCTCTATGATAAAAAATGTATGATCTGAGAATAAAGTTCACTCTTAGATAGACTATCACCGTTTATAGCTTAATGCAGCCTGGACAGGTGACCAGTCCATCACAGGGCAGCACAGAGACACACAGGTTTTGACATCAGTCAAATGTGGATTTCTAAAATCAGAGATATCAGCACTTTACTTTCTGGGTTATAGGCAGACAAAAAAACCTAGCTGTTGATTGTACTCTGAACATATTTTATTATTGCTCATTTGTTTGCCAAATCAACGGAAATTGGCACCCATCTGTGGTGTACATAGTGTTTGCACTGCGAGTAAACGTTGAAGTTGGTGTTCGATTGGAAGTGTGTGATTCCCTGCTCAGGGTTTTGTAAGGAACCTGGACTGCTTTTGGTCATCTCTAGTTCAATTTCTCAAATATGTAAGCTGGTTAGACATTCAATAGATTATTCCACATGGTAAAAAGATTTTTTAAACACTGCTTAAGAGGGAATCACACAGGGCACCATTTAAACAAAATCTGCCACTGAGGTTTCATACAAGCCAGATGATGGGCTGGACTGAGAAATTATTGGCAAAAGTTAGAGGTGTGATGTATCTTGTTCCACAATCATAAAAAAAGTTTTATTTATGCTATATATTAACACTTCAAGGACCAATTATCTGACCTTCTAATGGGCTCTGAGATCCAGTGTGTGATAAATGCCAGTGGAAACAGGTAGAAGAAATAGTAATTGAACAGATTTGGTGGGGAGGAAAATGAAAGACTACAGCATGACCCGTTGCCATGTTGAATGCATTATCTTGGCTTTTTTTCTTTGCAAAGCAGTAATTTTGAAGGTGTTTTAAAAGTATGTTTATGTCACTGTAGTGGGGCACTTATTGAGTCAAATGATAACAGTATAAAATAAAATTTAAATGAAAGAAGTAGTCATTTGAAACAAACACTAATTGTTCTAAAAAAAAATGACCTTAGTTAGATTTTAACGTGTCGGTAGAAAGTAAACGTTTCAATTAAAGTTCAACACTTCCTTTAAGTGAACAATAGTTTAAATACAGGTTTTGCTTCAAAGAAAATGAAATCTAGAAAGTCACTTGCAGCTTTCTGGATCGAGTTGACAAGCAGATTTGTGAAGAAAACATTTGTCTGTAAATAAAAAAAAATGGAGCTAAGAATCACACGGCAGAGAGTGTCTCTAATCACTAGTCAGTGATACTCTATTTTGAAGCACTTTAAACGCAAAACTTTGCTCGCTTATTTTCACTCTCCTGTTTTGACTGTGCTGTAGATTTTACCTTTTAGTTCTGTCAAAACTGAACGCAGATGAGATTGGAGACACATCAGGCAGGAGGGCTGTATCAGCCTCACGCCCTTGGCATTGTGAACATAAACAGTGTTTAACTTGATGAATCTGCCTTTCATCCCTGTTCAGCTGGTTGAGTTGCATAACCATGACCCTTTGCCTGCTGCACCTTGGCAGTTATTTAATAACATGTGATTAGAGCTTAAGTTGATCGGTCCAAAAATAATAAAATACTGAAAAACACTAGTAATATTAACTTGCACAATAAGCACAATGCCCACCCTAAAACATGACAAGCAAATCTGTAACTTCTGTAAAAGGGAAAAACATGCATGTGTTGGAGTGACTTTGGTCGTCAGACTGGATGAGTCCTCCCCCCCGCTGATTGGATAGAGTTGGTTTGCTCCGTCATGGCGTAAAGTTCCTTCCGCATTGAGCGCAGTCTGAGTCTGACACAAAGAAGAGAGGAGCAGGTAAGGTTCGGTCTCTGCTCACATTTTACAGCCTGATTCGGACAGTTTCCACCTGTGGCAATCTGCTCGAAGTGACAACAGTCACAGCAGCAGCACAGGTTTAAATTACAGTGGAGACCTTTAGCTTTTTAGCGATGTGTTAGCTTCAGACAAGTGTGTTACGCAAACCGGGGATTAGTTCGTGGCAACTCCTGTTCGCCCCGTGGTTAAAATATAAAAGTTTATACTTATTTGTGTCAGGGTGTAGACACGAAAAGTAAGCTTCTGAATATTGGTTTACGTTTTGTGGAGCTTATACAGCTACTGTTGTCACAATCCAGGATTTAGTCATAGCCCGATCCCGTTGCTCGCTAATTAGTTTCACTTGTAAAGTATTATTTTGTTCCCGACAATGAGTACGTGGAGCAATAAAGAGAAAAATGTAGGCTTTAGAAACTGGTTTGCAGCCTTAAACACGTGGGACTTCTCAAATGCCGGTGGAAACCAGTGTCATAACCTGGACTATTACACAATTTCCCCATGGCGACAAATCAAGTTGTTTTCCGACTGTTCATAGCGGGACTGTCAGGATGAACCTCGCTAAACCGCCTCTGCTTCATAAAAACTAATTATTTTATTATTGCTTTTAAAAGAGCTGCAGAAACATCTTTATTTGGGCAGCCATGAGTAACTAAACTCTCCAACTCGGGATGTCCTGAACACCGGGTGTTCGCCTGCTGCAGAGGATATTTAGTTGTGAGTTGATCAGGGAATATGATGTTGATTTTCCACCTAAATTAAGTAAAAAAATCCAAACTTTGAATAGAATTTCACGTTATCTTTTTTTAAACTCCCGCACTGAGCGAGGTCTGACATGATCTTCGTTACTGGAAACCAATATGAAGTAATAACATGTTATGGTTGCATTAATGTGTGCTGTTGCTATGGTGCGCTGTGGTCCTCAGAGGTTGCCTTCACTGAGCTGGTAATTAATCCTGCTGGGAGATCACTAAACTATGTTTGTGTCCAGTAGGCCTGATTCTGGTACAGGAATAGGAATCGAAGTATACTGAGGGTTTGGAGTTAAGGTTTTAATTTTAATGTCATGCAGGTTAAAGTCCTTTTAGTGAGCTCCCAGAGAAGTGAACAGTTTCCACTGGCTGTATGCAACATGCAGACCTGCTCTTTCCCCGCCTGTTGTTAATCTATATAAAGAGTAGAAAGGTGACAAGGTATAATATTCTAACTAATACATAGATTTACTTGAAGACCACTGCTAAGTGTTTAGTCTATTTTTCTATGTTTCAAATTCAACACAATAAGTAAATGCTATAGATAGCATTATTATAATTTTAATAACCGCTATATTATTTTATTTTAGCAGCAGTGAAAAAAAGGGGCGTTACTGTTCTGTTTTTAAATTGAAGCAAATAAACGCTGTTATACTTATTGTTGTAGATTTTAGTGGGAGTACCATGATGCTGTGGTGTTTTTCATGAGAATGAGAATATCATCCTGGATCCTGTCCAGTGTTTTCCCCCCTAGTGTCTGGCTTTCCAGAAGGGTTAGGTTGCTGCTAATTGAGAAATTATTTTCTACATCTGTAAGATATTTGTAGTGTTTATTACCAGTGCATTTTAGTGTAGCATACTGTCAGTTATTAAAACAGACATTGATATCTTTTGTAAACGTGATGGTAATTTTAGTGGACAGTTAAGATCTTTGACCTGAAATCTCTCAGTTTATTGTACTTATGCGTAAATATTATGTTGGGTCGGGACACATCGCTGGAGCAGTTGTTAAGCTTTACCAAGCCGATTCCGATCTCTCTTTACCTAAATAGTTATGAGATATACTTTTTTATTTCTATTTTATTCTCTGCGGCCCAAGTGTTTTTTTTATTAATTTTCTAGGCAGTAGGCAGACAGGAAGTGGGGTTGAGAGAGGTGGAGGGCGTGCAGCTAAGGCGACCGAGGTTGGGACTCGAACCTTGACGGCTGTGTTTAGGACTGAGGCCTCCATATATGGGTTGCATGTTTTTTTTTCTAGCCCTCTTACTGTCAGTGGTCATTAATTATTTATCTTAAGACTAGAATTGTTGTCATGCTGCTTGTGTGAGAGAGAAGTAGCTGTAAAACAGGGTTTTACTATTTAAAAAAAACACAATAATCTTGGAGTTTATGCTACTGATTAGCATTGCTACCATTACTAAAACAGTCTCTGTGTGTTTTCCTAGAGAAAGTAGACCTTACCTTAACTTTGTGATTAAACGGCCGCTAACCGTCTCACAGCCTGAATGAATCACCGATTTGGATTGACGTCTTTTTTACAGTCTCCTTTTAAATGGCTTCGTGCATCTTTTGTTTCCCCTGACTTGCCAGGGACACCGACACTTTGAGCCTTCTTCACTTAGTGAAAGCAACGGGGAGTTTCTGGTCGGTCTGGTCAAACTAAAAATGGTACAACCTGGGTCTGCAACTAGTTTCTGTGTATCTCTGATTAATAGTATGTCAAGGTTTGGCCATGTTTCCTCAGGGAGGGGCTAGATGATATAGCTGCAAACGTTGCTACAGAGCAGCTGTGATATATCACGTGTAAACCAAAAGATGCCCAAAACCGGTTGTTATTGTTGCATGAATGTTTATAAAATATCCCTTTGAGTCAAGTACAGCCTTAAATATTTATTAAACAACCACAATTACAGTTTGAATTCTGCTATTAACAGAGATGTCATTGGAAAATGTTTCAGGTCTTGTTCTGATAATGGTAAATATCTCTGCAGGACGGTCTTTATGAAGTATTTGACACAAGAATTACATGAAGGAGTCTTTTGTCCACACCGTACTTCATTACACAACCTGAACCCACTGTGACTTTTGCTCCTACTGAAATGAGTACCAGGCTGCTCATAAAGCAGTGAATCAGCAGCAGACTGCTTGCGTGCAGAGCCAGCACTTTATCTAACTAGGTTTTCTTTTTTTTCTTTTTTTTTTGCTGTGTCACGTTCTCTAGTTGTGATTAAACCACGTTTGGGGATTTGAGACCTAAAAAAAAAAAAAGTCCAACCCCGGATTCATTGTTTCCTCGTCCCAAACTGGAGCGGAGCGTTCAGAACACGATGTCCTCTTGTGCTCAGTGTGAAAGGAATTGATGTTTTGCTGCATGACAGGAGATTCTTCACGCATCCAGAACACCGGGCTACAATGTTGGGTTCTGTAGAGCCAAATGTAAAGCAAATTGTCCAGTAGTGTATGTTTAAAAGCCTTCAGTGTGTCATGGGACGTGCGTTAGCAACCATGTTCCCTGCAGGAACTCCCTGAGCCCTCAGTGATGTTTAGCTGTGAAACTAAACAGGTTCTATTCACAGATTACTCCATCGCTGAAAACTGTGTAGCTTTAGAAGATTTCTTTTCAATTTTTTTAAATGAGATGTTATGTATATAAAGGTAATAAAAAGAGACATTACAGAGAAATGAAACGATTATCTTGTTTAATAACACTTTATTCAGTGTAAGTTGCCAATAATTTCCTTCTTTTGCTTGCTGTAGTGCTGAGCGTCAACATGGCAGACATGGACCCCGAGACCACCACCCACACACACCACACCGTGGATGAAGAGGAACCTCTCTTCAGCAACCTGGACCTCTTCCTCTTCTCTCTAATTGTGGGCCTCGTCATTTATTGGTTCATGTCGCGCAAGCAGCCCGAGCCCATCCCCGAGTTTAAGAAGATCGATAACCTGTGAGTTAAAAAAAAAAATGTTTATGTTAGTTAAAATTTTTTATATTAAGTGAAACGGCTTCTTAATGGTGCTTAATTCAAGGTGAATATCTTGTTTGAGTTTAAATGTGCTCAACTCTGAGTCCGGTTACAAAACTTTTAGAGTTAAGCAGAAAGTGTTTGGATTGTAAAGGATATTATGGCATGTTGTGTCATTTTTAATGGGACTTATTTCTGGGTTTGATCAGCATGGAAATGATGAAGAATATTGCTGAGGTGGAGTAGTTGGAGATTGTTAGCGGTGAGCAGAACCCCGCGGTCTGTGTGACCTATTTGATGCATGTGAGTCCAAGGCCGTATCTTTAAGGCTGGCCCACTTCCCGGGGCTATTCTAACAGAGTTGTGTGCGAAGGCTAGCTTTGTACTAGCTGTCACTGTACAGTCCTTGGAGCATGTGTGTGAGAGTGCACGGTGTGATGCTTTAGGTAAATGTTTCACCAGCGGTGACCTTTGCTTTCTCTCAGCCTCCTCCTTTACTTGCACGCTTCTTCTTTGTCATAAACTCACTTGATCTCGTTTTCCTTGGTTGATATTTTTCTCTCATCTCACAAGCCTGCCGGTCCTCCCTTGCTCCTTCTCCACGTCACTTATTAGAGGAGTGAAAGAGTCTGGTCTGTCTTACATTGAACTCTCCTTGCACTGGCCACATTTTAGTCACTCCCCTAACACTGAATGATTTATTTATTTTTTTGGTGGGTTCTTTGAAAAGGACAAAAAAACCCAACAAAGCTAGTGGCAGATACAGGGTGAAATAGGAACATGTTAAGCTCTTGTGTCAAACTAAAGCTTGTCTAGAGTTCAGGTGTAATTATAAACAACAAACTTTTGTCCTTTTTTAAACCTCAGGAAAGTATTAATGCATATTTAAAGCTTTACTTCATACTTAAAGCAATAAGAATATGATGCCATTCTTTTGCAAATACATTTCCGAGAAGTCGGTGCATTAGTGCTCAGCCCTCTGAGTAAATACTTTGAAGCAAAACTTTTTCATGCATTTACAGCTATACGTGTTTTTGGGGTATGTCTCTGCTACTTTTGCTGAAAATCACGTTATCGATTACGATTATTCCTTATTTTCAGAAGGCTCTTTCTTTCTTTATCATTACGTTTTGTCCCAACCACTCTCCAAGAGCATTTAGCTTCTCCGCCACCAAGTAACTACACTTGGCGTGGACAAATATGTCATGGATATATTAAGCATGAATGCATGACATTTAAAATATTCCATCCTAACCAATATTGCATCCAAGCAGTCTTTTGCAATTGCAGTATTGCACACAGATACTGTGATTCCATATATTACGCAGCTGTAGTGCCGACTGATTTTTGGGGTTTTTTTGCCCATTCTTTTTCTCTGCCCCGTCAGATTTGGACAGTAATTTTTAAATCTTTCCAAAGATTCTTAATAGATTTAGGTCTGGACTTTATCTGAGCCAGGCATATCCTTATACAAAGTGGGGGTCTCGAGACGCCAAGTGGGAGTTTGCGAGATGATTCTCAGAATCATTGTGATGTGACCCCTGAGGATGTATGGAGAGCCAAAAGGGCCAACATTAAATAAATAAATATATCATAAAATAAAAAAATGCAAATGAGTATTTTTATGAGGTCGCCAATAGTACTGTTTTTTTGGGGGTCACAGACTGAAATGTTTGGGAACAAAAAAGACAGAGGCCTTCGTTTCCAATTAAGCCTCACTGATCAGGGGTTTTCTGAAGACTGCATCCCTGTTTTGTCCCCATCCCTTGAGTTCCCTTCATATCGTCTGTGTGGAAATGCTGTTACTTTTACCATTAAAAGTAGCTGTGAGTTCTTAGTCCTTAGATGATTTCTTTGCTTGAGGAATGGCAATACTTTAATGCTTCTGAAAAAGATTAACATCTTTTCCACAATCACAGGATGTGGATAAGGTTTAATAACTTGTCTCCAGCAGAAACATAGTCACCTGTGCATCAGTTGTCCAATGGGAGCCTCTTATCCATTTGCTCTGTTACATCCAGGTAGTGACTTTTTTGATGGTTATTTCTAGTCAAAAATTCAGAGCAAAAGCAAACAAAATGGATAGACTTTGAGATTCAGACAATCGGGTATTGTAGATCACAGAATATATAAAAGCTTAAGGTAGAAATAAAATTAAAAAAAAACATATCTTAAAAAAACTAAATGAATAACAAAAGAAAGTGAAGGAAAATGGGTAGAAGCAAGAGTCAATATTGTTAGAAAACAACCAAGGAAGTCAGATTCTGTACAGCAACGATGATGAACACAAAACACAAGAAAACAAGTGATGACTAATTGTAATTGGTAAACAGTGAGTCCTGGATGCTGGATTGTTTACTAGGTGCAGTCCCACTGAAACGTAGAAAAAAGGTAGATTGCTCCCTCCAAGTTGTGGGTCAAGAGGAGACGTTCGAGGACCTTGGGGGTTCACGAGGGGTGGTAGGATAGAGCAGGAGATGGAGAGATGGATCGGAGCGATGGCTGTAGTAGGTTTTTCAAGGTAAAGAAAAAGCTGAAGCAAAAAGCAAAGCTCTTTTTTTTTTTCCAACTCTTACCGATGTTTAAGAGATCTGGCATCCGACCAGGTCTTCTGTTATAAATGACAATTTTCTCATTCTATCAATTGAAAGTATTTTGGTAACGAGGGTTAAACTTTTCAAGGAAGACAAATCATCTAGATTGCCAGGGAAAAGGTACAGATCCAATTAAATGATAAATGGCCGGAACTTGTATAGCGCTTTATCAAGTCCCAAGAGACCCCAAAGCGCTTTACACTACAGTCAGTCATTCACCCATTCATACACACATTCACACACTGACAGTGGTGAGCTACAATGGTAGCCACAGACGTGAGACTGCCTTACACAGCGCCACCGAGCCGGGTGAAGTGTGTTTCCGGAGGACACAATGACTGAGACGTGCTATTTTAGAAGCTGATTGTTAAAGATTATAGTTTTATCTGTGAAGTCAATGACTAAAAGAACTCAAGTTGTCAAAAAAAAGAGGTGAGGCCGTACAATACAAATGTTCCGCTTAATCCGTATAAAAACGACGTCCTGATTACTTTGTCATTTAAAAGGTAATCGTTGGGGCGCGGCGCTGGTGGTGTAGGGGGTTAGCGCGCGACCACATATAGAGGCTATAGTCCTCGAAGCGGCCGTTCCGGGTTCGAGTCCCGGGCCCGGCGACCTTTGCCCAAGGTCTCCCTCTATCTTTGCCCCTCCTTCCTGTCTACCTACTATCAAAAGTAAAGGCCTCTAGTGCTGAAATAATTCTTTAAAAAATAAAGTAAAAGCTGTTAAATTCGTTTGTGCCTTTCATATTTTCCAGAGATTGTATGCAGCTGCAGAGGTTTTTGAAAAGGAAAGGAAAAACTGCTTTATTTTTCCTTTTCTAAAGGACTGTTCCAGGGTTTCCTGTTATGAATGAAACAATGGTGGAAGTGTTAAGGCTCCATTTTTAGCCCGTTTGAAAATCCACACAGGTCTTTGAAAGGTGCCCCTTGTTATTTCTTGGACATTTTTCTCAGGAACCTTTCTGACCAAAGTAAAGGCTTGTTTGACCGGGCTGTACGTGTCCCTGGAGGGAACAGATACCGGAAGGGAACAAATATCTAGACAAGCACCGAGCTGGACTCCCCTCCCCTTAAAGGGCCAGTGATTGTCTAACTAGTATTAAGGGGGTGTAGTCTTCCATCCCTATCCTGTGCTTTTTTTCCCCCTCGTACCTGAACCCGTTTTGAAAGCTCTCTGAAGAGCGAGCCAAGTCCTTTTGTCCAAAAGTGGAAAGTTGAGGCTGAAGACAACCAGCCCTTTCTTCACCCTGCCTTCCCCACAGCCATGTTTTTCATTTTCTTTCCTATTTGTGTCTGGACGGAGCTGCTCTGTTATTGGGCCACGTCACAAACACAGTCCTTTTGTGATAAATGAGGTTGCCATAGAAATGACATTCCCCCCCCTCTCCTCCAATGAGGTGGGGGCAGGGGAAAAATGCACAACCCTTTCCCTCCTCACTAGTCCGCTGAAGAGTTACTCTGATAACCAGCCAGATTTTCAGAATGGATCTTGAGGATGTTTTCCCTCCAAACACCCTTCAGAGCGCCAAGGAAAAGGGGTGGGGATGAAGAGGAAGGCATTTCCATCTCCTGATCATTTCAGTGTGTGTTGGCGTGAGTCAGAAACTGTGGCTCTGCAGCTCGGCTACATTTTATGGGAAAGTCAGTTTCCCACCATTGTGTCCCCGGTGGTTGGCAGAGGCTGACGGAGCTCGCGGGCTGTCGCGCTCTCTGGGTGAATGCGCTTCAGAGACAGACGCTACTGGTTTCGCAGAGCAGCACAGGAAGCGGAAGACTTCAAGTTGTGCTGGAGGTGAACGAGAAGGCCGGCTGAACTTTAAACCATAAGTGTATCCATCCGCCTGCCTGGACGGGTCTCTCTTTTCCATCTTAAGCTTTTGGAGTTTTTTTTTTTCTTCTTTGAGCATCGTGGCTCTTGGCTTGGCTTACACAGCAGTGATAGTTGAAGTGTTTAGCTACAGGTCTGCATGTCATGGGCTGTGTCTTCTCACTGCCAGAGGACAGGAGAGATGCTGCTGAGAGGTCAGTGAAGTTTTCAGTTTACCACTTAAAACTTAGAGGAAACATCTTGGAGGGATTGTTGGACAAATTGTATCTGTTCTGTTACGTTTAACAGGATCATTTGGACCTCAGAGCCTTTGATGTAAACAGCTGTGTTATAAAAAATGTACAGTGTTTCAGAGAAGTTATAAAAGAGATGGAGGTGAAATCTGTTCATCTGCACACATAATTGAATCGGCTCGTAATTAACTGTTCTCAGGCTTAATTATTTCCCGGCTCTGATTTGCACATTTCCATCATAATTGTTGCAACATAAGTCCATCTGCTTGCTTGGAGTGAGGGATATCAAGCTGAAGCTCATGTCACGCTTGAAGTTGTGAAAATCTCTGCTTTTCCTGGGTCTGCACTTTGTCCACAGCGGCTTATTAAACGCATGTTGCACAGAGAAGGCGACGCAGCCTCCATCTGGCTGGAGAGCATGCGCCGATTACTCTGGCGAAGTCAATATGTGGTATTTATTGTGATGATGATGATAAAAGTGAGGATTAAAATGATTTGAAACAAATTTATCAGCCTTTTTGGCTGTAAATGTAACTGCTCTAAAACATAACCAATAACAAATAGGCAACTGGACCAGTTTGATTAAATAGTGCAGCTCAACAGCACACGGTAATCAAATTTAAAATATACTCACATCGTTCGCTGACGCTCTCATAGAATTAATGGTGAAAAAATAGTTATAACAACAAAAGTAAGAATCCGAACAATAACATCGTTTTTTGGGGTTTACAGTCATAATCAGTAAATGATCCCAGGAGGAGTAATTTATAATACAATTCTAATACACTCTGTATATAGAGACAGTTTTGTTTCCATTCTCTAAGTGACCCATCCCTGGTCCATCTGTTCGTCAATAAATTTGTTCGTCCATATATCATCCATCCATTCATTTGGACATCCATCCATCATGTTTGTTCCTCTGTCCTTCCATGACAGAAGCTACCTCCAGTCAGTTTACTGATATGAAAAGGGTCATTTTCACCAATAATGAACTTTGACCCTAAAAACAATGATGGTAAGAATTTCAGAAATGGTCCAATTTAGCCTTTGGATCTTCTCTTTGTGTCTCTTTAAACTCAGCTTAAGTGTGGTGCACATAAACGGCAACAGCAAAATAAAAACTCATCTTTCACGATAATTACATTATGAACTAACACAGTTTTTAATGACATTCATTTTTGTGGTCAAAACCATGATTTTACTTCATAATTAATATTCTGGTTTGACTTATATTTAAGATGCTTGTCTGAAGGGTAAACATGATTCAGTCTCCAGTAACCTGGTGTCAGAACCCTCCCTGCAGGGTAACTATAGGGCAAACAGTGTGAACTGATAACAGCCTGTTTAAACCCTGGTAATGCTGGGTTTTGTGTTTTTGTAATCATGGATCCACACTCTGTTCTACACACGTTGTTCTTTAGAAATGTTTTTACTTTGATTAAACTTCCGCAAGAAAATAATTAGACTCTGGTTCCTCATTGAACACCTAATTTTGCTCACATGGAGCTTTAATGGCTGTGCAGGCGTCTTCTGCTCTTTTATTTGTTGTGAAAATCAGGAATTGCATTCATTGTGCGTTTGAAGTTGTGCCGTAAGTCTCGTTCCTTGTAATCTTTTGTCAATGGAGGCAGGTGTCCGCTCTGCTCGTTGATGCTAATTCAAGCGGCGTCGCCTTTTATTACGACTCAATAATAGATTTAACTTCCTGAGCTTCTTTTTCACCAACCATCTGGCAGCACACGATGTTTTGATCTGTGTCGATGCATTGGTTGCTTTTGCAGGACAGTATGAATGTAGATATTTGAATTACCATGACATTTACCCCATAGAGATGAGGTCGCTTCCTCTCTAATACTGAATACTTATCTAGAACATGTTTAAGCAGTTGCTCCAGTACACTGCTAGGCTCTATCTCTCCAGTAGTTACTCTCCCACCTGTTCTTTCTAGATAAATCCTTAGATATTGCACAGTGAATGTTTCTCATTAATTTTTTTTTTTCATGGCCTCACTCTGAGTTTATGTGCTCTGGTGTTCCCCTGCTGACTCGGGTTTAGCCAGTAAAAAGGTCAAATCTCTGATCTAGAATCAACATGCAGGTCAGAACACAGAGATGAGTTTGAATGTCACTTAGACTGATCACTAAATAAATAAATAAAAAGTTATTTTTATCTTTTAGCCTGTAGAGGGTTGGTGCACACTAGTTGTATTTTCTAAAACCTCTTTCATTTCTTTCTCCAGGGCACCCACCACTCGGGAGACGAGTTTCATCGAGAAAATGAAGAAAACTGTGAGTTATTTTATTCATTTATTTATTTTTTTTACCTTTTAATTGTTTTTCTTGCTAACGTGACCACATATTTAGCTCCAAATTTCAAAACCGGGCTTTGACCCCTGTGGTCCTCTGCTCCCAAGCCATAACTGGAAATAAGAAGGCTGGTTTTGAATCCTGTGGTTTAGCAGCAAATGTCTCAGATACCATGATGGTTACAGATGAGGCCTTAGTTATCAGAGCAACATTTAAACATATGTAAACCATCTTTTTTGTCTTTGCCTGGCAACCAGATCGAATTTATGTAAAAATTACCTTTATGTTGGAAATAATGTAGAATAATTTAAAGTGCTAATCCTGCTCCTTCATGTGCAAAATGTTAACATGTTTTTGTGAATTTGTTGCCCAGGGAAAGAACATCATTGTTTTCTATGGCTCTCAGACGGGTACAGCTGAGGAATTTGCCAGCAGGCTGGCCAAAGACGCTCAGCGCTACGGCATGAAGGGGATGGCCGCTGATCCGGAGGAGTACAGCATGGTAATCACACTACAATGTCCTACATGTGCCTATTCACATCAGCGCTGAAGGCATACGTTATCAGATTGCTGTTTCAGTGCTGAAATTCAAATCCAAATATTCTTTAGACACAGGAGCAGAGTTCGCATAAACGAATCGTCTCACGGTTCTCTTTGACGAAGGGACAGACTTGGTCAAAATGGTTAGTTGTCCTGTGTTTAATGTCTCCACTTCTTGGCCTTTCATGTGTTTAGGGGGAATTGGGCCGTCTGGCCGAGATTGAGAACTCCCTCGCCATATTTTGCATGGCCACGTACGGAGAAGGAGACCCCACAGATAACGCCCAGGACTTTTATGACTGGTTGCAGGAGAACGATGAGCAAGACCTCTCTGGGCTCAACTACACAGTGAGTCTTCATCATCAGATGGTTTTTTAAAGCTTGTGATGCAGGGTGTGTATGTATTAAAATAACTTTTTGTGTTTTAATATAGTTTTTTTCTGTTACTTTAAAAGTAATTCTTAAATTAGAGTTTGGCTAAATCTCACAGACTTATATGCTGGGCTTCTGTTTTTTCCACTGTAATTTGCGAAAGACATCAGTTTGAACTTTATTAGCTTAAAACGAATGTTCTTGGAGTTTGTATATGGGGAAAGTAGCTGAGCTCAGATTGTCTTTACATGTTGTTTATCTGTTATTTATGCAGTTAGTTTGTGAGTTTCGTCTCTCTCCCTTCAGGACTTGCTGCAGGACCTGTGGGTCGATTAAACCTGTTTGAAATGCAGACTCTCTGATCATTGATTTTAATAGTGTGCTAATTATTTAAATTTATATGGTGCCTTGTAACGTTTTTATACCCTTTGAACTTTCACATTTTTAACATTACAGCCACAAACTTCAATGAATTTTATTGGCATTTTATTTGGCAGACAAACACAAAATAGTGCGTAATTATGAAGTGGAAGGAAAATAATGCATAGTGTTCAACATTTGTTTGTGGTAGTCGCAGCAAAAGGTAGTTCTTCCAAGTAATGACTTATGATTTTTATTAGTAAAAACCTTTAGAAACCGTTCAGCCATTTCCTTTCGCATCACTTTGGGCGTTCCACCCCAGAGGTTGCAGTTCTTTACTGGGATTATTATTTTTTGATTCTCCCCCCGTTTTATTCTGGTTTTTGCTGGAGGATTGTTGTCCATGGAGACAATTTAAACTCGCAAATGATGTTTATCCCAGTATCCCTGCAAACAGGTGCTGTAATATCACCACCTTGACTAATTAATGCTTAATAATGATTGCAGGTCTTTCCTCTTGCCCAGCAGCAAACTGGTGCTGGGATAGCACTTTTTGCCGTCCTTCATACTACACGACGTTTGGTTAGGGCCACAAAGCCAAATGAACAGAAAATATAGGGTTTAGATCAAAGAAATTTTAATGTTTTCATTCAGGAAGAAAATCTTTAGTATTAAGAAACTTTTATTCTTTCCTTTTGCCTTTAAGGCATTGCTCACGTCTGTATAATGTTTGGTCAACATTATCAAGAGCCACTCCAAAGACGGGTAGCTGGAGAACCTGGAACCTCAGATTGCAGAAAACTTGGCCTATTGTTTATAATCCTAATAATTCTGTTTAAATGTGTAAGAGCTATGAATGCTTTCACAAGGTGTTTCTGTTCTCACGAGCTAAAATTAGGCTACGTTCACACAGCAGGCAAATGCGACCCATAACCGAACTTTTCATGGCAGTCTGAACGGCCCAATTCCAATTTTTTTTTTCACCTCCAAAAAAATCTGAATTGTGCCACTTCTAGATGTGGTACTAAATGGGATACATATCCCATAGTTTTCAAATCGTCCAGAGTCATTTCATCCGACGTTTACGTCATTGTCCTGGCTCATCCATACAGACTTCTCTACAGAGGAAGCAGTCACTGCCCCACACAAGGCCATTGTTAATATTGGTGCTCTCTCTTCTTCGTCTTGTTATGATGTGGTCATAATGTTGTCTCCCATTGCTCATCAACTGAATAACTGTGGCTCAGTGGGAAGAGTAGTCATCTTGCAATTTGAAGGTTTTGGGTTTGATTCCAGGTTCCTCCTGCCACTTGTCGATTTGCCTCTGGGCAAAGCACTTGACCTCAAGTTGCCTACTGATCTGCATATCGTTCATGAACCGTTCGGACTGAACTCTGATGGCAATGGCAATTAAATAGTAGTCACGCCAAAAAAATCAGATTTTAGCAAAAAATCATAATTGAGCTTCAAGACCTGCTGTTTGAAAGTAGCCTGAGTTCTAATTATCTCGAGCCCTTAAGTTGGGATGTTTACTCTCCCTAAAACACATTCACACATATTCACTTAAGCATCTCCAATTTATTGGCAAGTTCCAAAAAAACTGCTTAAGAACATGTAAATTAAACTGATCATTGCTCTTAGAAGCCAGAGCTGAGTCTTGATCTTCCAACATCTCCCATTGTCTGTCTACAGGTTTTTGCTTTGGGCAATAAGACATACGAACACTACAACGCGATGGGAAAATATGTAGACAAAAGGCTGGAAGAACTGGGAGCCAAGCGCATCTTCGATCTTGGTTTAGGTGATGATGATGGCTAATCAATGAACAGTGCAGTCAGATTCTGTTATTTATTCAAATTGGATAAAAAGTTTTTCTATCTAAGGAAACCCAGCAGATTGCATCCAGTCAGTGACTTGCAGCATTCACTCCTCCCGGATGAGCATGTAGAGACAGTGGACAGTCACTGGCGTTGACTTTGCAGCAATCCCTCATACTGAGCATGCATGTAGCGACAGTGGAGAGGAAAAACTCCCTTTTAACAGGAAGAAACCTCCAGCAGAACCAGGCTCAGTGTGAGCGGCCATCTGCCACGACCGACTGGGGGTTAGAGAGAACAGAGCAGAGACACAAAGAGAACAAAGAAGCTCCTTTAGTCGTTTCACCTAGAAAGAAGGAACAGATAAACTCTGAGCCAGTTTTCAAGTTTAGAGTCTGAAAGAGAGCACATATAATGAATTACAGTAAAAGCTCAGTCAATCGCCATGTCTAGGAGAGAGAAAAGGTTAAACACTGAAAGACAGGGCCATGTGGATCATCGGTAGAGGGTGAGCATTAAGTTGTTGCCAGCAGAAGCTTGGACGATGCCCCTCTCCAGAAAGGTGTCACAGGTAGACACAGAGTCAGGCCAGGTGTAGCTTCTAGGAAGAGAAAAGAGAGAGAACAAAGTTAAAAGCTGAAATAACAGCAAATAATGCAAAATTGGAGAGTAGTGTGAGAATGTAGCGAAGAGGGTGAAAGTGGTCATTATGTCCTCCAGCAGCCTAAGCCTATAGCAGCATAACTACAGAGATAGCTCAGGATAACCTAAGCCACTCTAACTATAAGCTTTATCAAAAAGGAAAGTTTTAAACCTAGCCTTAAAAGTAGACAGGGTGTCTGCCTCACGGACTAAAACTGGGAGCTGGTTCCACAGGAGAGGAGCCTGATAACTAAAGGATCTGCCTCCCATTCTAGGGTTCTAGAGACTCTAGGAACCCACAGGAGAGGAGCCTATACCTGCAGTCTACTTCTAGAGACTCTAGGAACCACCAGTAAACCTGCAGTCTGAGAACGAAGTGCTCTGTTAGGAACATATGGAACAATCAGATCTCTGATGTATGATGGAGCTAATCATTAAGGGCTTTATATGTGAGGAGGAGAATTTTTTAAATTCTATTCTGGATTTAACAGGGAGCCAATGAAGGGAAGCTAAAAATAGGGGAAATATGATCTCTCTTTTTAATTTTTTTCATCAGAACTCTTGCTGCAGCATTTTGAATCAGCTGAAGGCTTTTAACTGCATTTTGTGGACATCCTGATAGTAAAGAATTACAATAGTCCAGCCTTGAAGTAACAAATGCATGGACTAGTTTTTCAGCGTCACTCCTGGACAGGATATTTCTAATTTTGGCAATGTTCCGGAGGTGAAAGAAGGAAATCCTAGAAACCTGTTTAATATGGGATTTAAATGACATGTCCTGGTCAAAAATAACACCAAGGTTTTTTACTTTATTACGGAGGTCAATTTAATGCCATCCAGGTTAAGTGATTGACTAAGCAGTTTTTTTTTTTTAAAGACTCCGGTCCAAAGACGACAACTTCTGTCTTGTCTGAATTTAGAAGCAGAAAATTTAAAGTCATCCAAGTTTTTATGTCTTCAAGACATGCTTGTAGTCTATCTAACTGGTTGGGCTCATCAGGATTTATGGATAAGTAAAGCTGAGTGTCATCAGCGTAACAGTGAAAATTTATTATTCTATGCTGCCTGATAATTTTACCTTTGGAAGCATATATATATAGTAAAGAGAATTGGCCCAAGTACTGAACCCTGTGGTACTCCACAATTAACCCTGGAGTTTAAAGATGATTTATCATTTACATGAACAAACTGGAATCTGTCAGACAAATAAGATTTAAACCAGCCTAGCGCTGTTCCCCTGATCCCTACAGCATATTCCAGCCTTTCTAAGAGAATATTATGATCGACTGTATCAAATGCAGCACTGAGATCTAACAGAACAAGTACAGACACAAGTCCATTATCTGAGGCCATAAGAATATCATTAGTGACTTTCAGCAGAGCTGTTTCAGTGCTATGATGAGCTCTGAAACCTGACTGAAACTCTTCAAACAGGTCATTGCTGTGTAAATGCTCACACACATTTGATTAGCAACTATTTTCTCAAGAATTTTAGATAAGAATGGAAGATTGGATATAGGTCTGTAATTTTTAAGTCATCATCTCGATCAAGCGAAGGTTTCTTAAGTAAAGGTTTAATTACAGCTACCTTAAAAAAAGCTTGTGGTACATATCCATTTACTAAAGATAAATTAAATTAATCATATCTAAAATGGGGCTGGTAATCAGAGGGAACACTTCCTTAAATAATTTGGTTGGGATTGGGTCTAACATACAAGTTGAAGGTTTAGATGAAGCTAATATTTCTGATAACTCAGGAAGCTCCACAGGATCAAAACAGTCCAAACACAGATCAGGTTCTACAGTTACTTCAATGTTGTCTCACTTGTTGAGGATGAAGTAATCATCTTCTTCGGAGTATATCAAAGATTTTTTTTTAATAGAATCAATTTTATTTTAGAAGAATCCCATAAAGTCATGACTGCTGAGAGCTAAGGGAATGGATGGCTCAACAGAGCTATGACTCTGTGTAAGTTTAGCAACTGTACTAAAGAGAAACCTAGGATTATTCTTGTTCTCTTCTATTAATGATGAGAAATAAGCTGTTCTGGCTTGGTGAAGTGTCTTTTTATACAACAGTAGGCTATTTTTCCAGATTAAGTAGGAATCCTCTAGGTGTGTAGAGCGCCATTTTCTCTAATTTTCTAACATTGTGCTTTAAAGTACGCAGCTCTGAATTAAACCAGGGAGCCTGCCTCCTATGAATAATTACCTTCTTTTTCAAGGGGGCTGCATTGTCTAATGCACCACGCAATGATGAAGTAACACTATGAACAAGAGAATCAATTTGTGAAGGGGAAGAAAAAAAAAAAATTATTGCCCTCCACTGTGTTTTTTGTGTGATAATGAGGAAATTAAAAGTGGAACAGATTCTTTAAAGGTTGTTACAGCATTGTCTGATAATGATCTACTATAATGAAATTTTCTTTCAGGTGTGGAGTACTCTGTTAAATTAAACTCAAAGGTTATTAAAAAAATGGTCAGACAGGACAGGGTTGTGAGAAAATATTGTTATGTCTTTACACTCAATGCTATATGTCAGCACAAGGTCCAGAGAATGAAGACAAAGGTGGGTAGGTTTGTTAATGTTTTGAGCAAAGCCAATTGAGTAAGATAGCATTAAAGGTTATATTTAAGCTATTACTCTCAGTGTCAACATGAATCTTAAAATCCCCCACTATAATAACTTTATCTGTATTTAACACTAAATCAGATAAAAGGTCTGAAAAAAAATCTAAAAAAATCTAAAAAAATTGAGAGTAAGGGCCTGGTGGACGGTACAAAAAAACAACAAACAGAAGTGGTTTTTAGTGCTTTGCAATTTGGATGAGGAAAAAACTAAGGATTAAATATTCAAAAGAGTTGTAGCTATTGATTGGTCTGGGACTAATCAATAAATCGGACTGAAAGATGGTTGCTACTCCTCCTCCTCGCCCAGTATTTTTCGGAATGTGAAAATTTAAATAATTAGTAGGAGTTGACTCATTTATAGTAACATAATCCTCTTGCTGCAGCCAGGTTTCTGTGAGGCAAAATAAATCAATCTGATTGTCACAAATTAGATTTTCCTGATTTCCTCTTTTTTAGATTATTTTTTTTTAATCTATTCAATTTTGGCCGTGGGGGCAAGACACTGTCTTAATAGGGTAATGGGTGGGTAGCAGTACAGAAGCTGCAGAGAGGAGTGTTAAAACTACGACCCTACAAACCAATGGGTACTAAGGCATTTAAAAATTGCAGCATGTCAATATAAAATGATGGACAAGTTTTCTGATCTTAAAGGTGCAAAACAGGTACTGGTCTAGAAGATAAAGAATTTTTTTCATATTACCTGATGAGCTAAAAATGCATTGCTTGTCCAGAAAACTCACATGTGTTCATTATTAAAAAGCATTTTGGATTCAAAAAGTTAGTTTAATTTCAATTAGAAAAAACCCTGGCAGAAACATGTGTTTCTATTCATTAAAACTGGACTAATTTTTTCATCCTCTGTAAGGACTCACAAATCTTGAGAAAAAAGAAACCGAACTTTTTTTTTTTTTAACAGCAACATTTTTGTTTGATGTAGATTTTTATCACGCTTTCAGATTTTCTTTGACAAATTTGCATGTTTCAGGAAAGGTCAGAATTTGGATTTAGTTCTTTCTGTCTGGCTGGATAAGTGTAACAGAATGGAGAAAGCTCATAATGATATGAAAATTTTTGTATTTACAGGACTATTTTTTTCTATGCCTTTTTTTCACTGTTTGAATATTCTGGTGGTCAGAATTCGCAAAAAATTGTTTAAGTGGTTGACTTCTTTTCATCTTTCTGTTTTGTCCTTTTCATTTTTTGTAAAACCATTTTACCCTTCATTTTCCTGATTCCAACATGGTATATAAAAATGTTTAATCTCCCTTCATTTCATTATTATTCCAATTTCCCTGTTTGCAATTGTATTCTTCTGTTGTACTTTCTTTTCTTAAAATTTTAGCCTTCCCCCTTCCTTCCTTGTGTTGTACTGCTTTTAAAATTTAATTTCAGTTCAGTTTTGTCTTCCTTCCTTCCTTCCTTTTCCTTCCTTTCCCCCCCTTCCTTTTTCCTTCCTTCCTTTGATTCCTATTTTCACAGTATTTTGTATTTTACATTTGTTGTGGGAACTTTAGTTCGGAAAGGTCTGAAATCTTTACATGAAGAATGTGTAGGAACCTTGAAAACCAGATGTTTTTGCCAGTAAAACGCCTGATCAGAACATCTTGGCTGCTCTGTGATCAGCTTGGAGGGTGGACTTCATCTCTTGGAGAGAGCAGTTCTGGCAACTGGCCAGTCTTAGTCTGCACTGTACATTCAATTTGGAGGCGTCACATGAGATGAGTCGAGGTGCATAACTGCCCAAATAGTTTTTATAATATGTTCATTTTACTTCCAAGCTGTATTTTTCTTGTAGTAACTACAGTATAGCTGAATGTACTGTAATTCTTTTTGAATTGAGTTTGTTTCTTTTTGTATGTATGATGAGCCTATATTTAGTCACATAATTAGTCTTTTTTTTGACGTGCAGCATTCGGCAGTACGAGCTGAAGGTGCACACTGACATCAACATGAACAAAGTGTACACAGGAGAGATTGGCCGTCTGAAGAGTTTCGAAGTCCAAAAGCCGTAAGTACAGGGACATCTTCAGTCATTCCTCACGTTTCACCTACAGTAATATAATCTGTTGCAAAATTCACTCAAAGCAGCTTCATAAAATGAAACATGGTGCCCCCTAGTGGATGCAGAAAACACCTTTTAAGAGGAAATGTAAATACTTTTAATTTATTTTTGTCTGAGTAAATGCTTAATTGTTTTCAATGTTTGACAGGCCCTTTGATTCTAAAAACCCTTTCCTGGCTCCAGTCACTGTCAACCGTAAGCTCAACAAAGCTGGCGACAGACATCTTATGCATCTAGAGTTGGACATCACAGGCTCCAAGATCAGGTAAAGCTTCCTGGTAATGTCTGTAAGGACAAACTCAGGTTTATGTGTGAAGGTCAAAGTCTAAACGTCACATTCTTCTGTTTCAGATATGAGTCAGGAGACCATGTCGCCGTTTTCCCCACAAATAACTCTGAGCTGGTGAACAGGCTGGGAGAGGTCCTTGGCATGGACCTTGATGTGGTTATCTCTCTCAATAACCTTGATGGTATTTCATTACCAACACAGAGAACCTTGGCCACAGAAGCCCATCCCTTTAACACTATCATGAAGTCCTTCACTGATCTCCTCTAGACCCGCTTAGTCAGTCCTGCTAATGCATGTGAATTAGATATTGTAACGCTGCATGAATTACATGTTAATGTTTTAACATACAGTCAAGGTCAGAAGGTTGGTTAGTGACATAAATGAAAATGAAATGGTTACAGAGAGAAGATGGATATAAAAAGAAATCGTGCAGCCATCGTCTCTTTGCATAACAGTGGCCTCACATATAAGGATGTTATCGTTAAGATTACTGGCCGTGAAAGAGCAGTGCTACAGAATTGTGTTACCACCAGGGCAGAGCTTGCTAAACGTAAACCAGCCGGCAGATGGGTTTGAGTGCATTTGCATGCAAAACTATGCAAAGACTTTTGAACAGTTACTATTGAGGATCAGCTGATATTCTGCAGGAAGTACATGGGTCAACCAGAACACTGGGTCAAAGTCATTTCTTCTGATCAATCCTTCTGATTGTTTGAGGCACCTGGTGAGTGTTGGGAGAACAGCGTTGCATCCTGATGTCATCAGCACCCTTGTCACAAAGAAAAAGATACATTTTAGATCAGACCATTGAAATTTTGAACCAATGGCGAGAAAAAATCTGGTAGATAAGCGACTCTTTAAATAATTTAGGCATATTTGCTAATAAAATCCCCTGAACCTTATTAAATGTTTTGAATCTTTCAGTATAACCGAAATCTGAAAATGTTGAACCAACAAAACACATTTGTGTCACTACGAAAACTAATGACCATGACTGTGGACTGAAATACTAATAAATCTTGTAATGCTTTTGCAGAGGAGTCCAACAAGAAGCACCCTTTTCCCTGTCCCACCACCTACCGCACAGCCCTCACTCACTACTTGGACATCACAAACCCTCCTCGCACCAACGTCCTGTACGAGCTGGCGCAGTATGCCTCCGACCCCAAAGATCAGGAGAACATGCGAAAGATGGCTTCCTCCTCCCCCGAGGGCAAGGTCGGTGATGATCTGTAGATTCAGAACACCTTTACCCCCATTTTGAAATGATTTACCCCAAGATTTTGACTTTTGGAAGTCTTTTGCTAGTGAGGAGAGGGTTTTTCTTTAATTTCCACATCATTGTCTGCAGGCTCTCTACCAGAGTTGGGTGTTGGACTCCTGTAGAAATATCCTGGCCATCCTGGAGGATATGCCTTCTTTGAAGCCCCCTATTGACCACTTATGTGAGCTGCTGCCTCGTCTCCAGGCTCGCTACTACTCCATCGCCTCTTCGTCTAAAGTACTAACCCCTTTAAACTGCACAATGAGTTGCTGCTTTGACGGAGACAGCTCCTAATAAAATGTGTCTGTTCTATAGGTTCACCCCAACAGCATCCATATCTGTGCTGTGGTGGTGGAGTACGAGACCAAGACAGGCCGCGTCAACAAGGGAGTTGCAACCAACTGGCTGAAAAACAAACTCGTCAACGGCCACAAGTCCACAGTCCCCATGTACATCCGCAAGTCCCAGTTCCGCCTGCCGTTCAAGGCCTCCAACCCAGTGATCATGATCGGCCCTGGCACTGGGATCGCTCCGTTTATGGGCTTCATCCAGGAGAGAGGCTGGCTCAAACAGCAAGGTGCTCAATTACTCTTTGTGTCGTAATGTTTGTCCTTGGTGTTGTTGTTGGTTGGATTTTATGATAACATCAGGTGAAGGACTTGGAGTGTTTTTTGTCCTTTTGTAGACTACCCGGTCTACTGAGCAGGGGGAAATAAAATATCAAGTGTGACATTTTATAAATAAGCCATTAAATAATGCTTAATAAATGAGTGTATTTAAATTAAAGTAGAACATAAATAGACACATTTGTAATCATTTTTAACTAAAAATGATCAACACAGAGGGCTTAATTTGAAGTCAGAGAAATTTAACCTGACAAACTGATGCTGCAGGCTAGTCCAATTTGCTGAAATGTCATTGCAGCAATGTGATACTCAGTAGTTTGTATGTCCTGATCAGGGCATCACTGAGCTCAATGGACAGTCTGAGTAACGCCTGGTGGCGTCAGATGGACCTAAACATGATGTCCTTAGATATGTTCTATTGGATTTAGGTCAGAGGAGCGTGGAGGCCAATCAATGGTATGAACTCCTTCATCCTCCGGGAAACTCCCTGCATACTCTTGCCATATAAAAGCCAGACATTTTGATGAACCAGAAAAGGACCAGGACCACTGCCATCAGCAAAGGGTCCAACAGGGGGTCTGGGGGATTTCTCCCGATACCTAATGGCAGGCAGGGTGCCATCGTTTATCCTGTACAGGTCTGTGTTTTCTCTCTCTAAAACAACCCCGGGACCCACCACTAAACCGATCATGATGAACATTGTTGCAGGCAGCATAAAGCTCACCACAGCTTCCCCAGACCCTCACGTCTGTCACATGAGCTCAGAGTGAACTTGCTCTCATGTGTGAAAAGAACAGGAAACTATTCCTGTTTTTGGGGTCGTCTCATTGTTGCCCCTTTAGTCCACTTGTTAATTTTATTAACACCAAAACAGCTGATTCTGATCAATAACCCCCTTTACTACTGAACTGACCAGATCAATACGCCAGAAGTTAAACTGACTTGATATTATACTCTTTTTTTTTTTTTTTTTTTTTTTTTGAAGTAGTGTATATAATTAAATGTGGAAACTCATTAAAATTTAAATAATTATGTGATACAGTCCATTATGAATGAATTTGAACTCACCACTGTGGCAGTAACATTGGATTGGTTAACCTGCCCAGCGGCTTTTAGCCACACCTTTTGTCCATCTCTAAGGAACAAAAGTGCCATAAATCATTTTTTATAGTACATTAGTAATTTATAAAAAATATTAAAATTGATTGAATGTGTCATAAATCCAATATAACATTCATGAACATTACTTTTATTTATAATTATTTCACTATTTGTGACGCAATATTTCAATACTACAAAATGTTTACCTATTTTTAAAGTTTTTTTTACCTGCTTGCCATTTTACGTGGGCGACATATTTGTATTCATATTTGCGGTGCTGGTGTACATTTGAATAAAGCCTTTCTATTTTTTAAGTAATTAAACTTTCAACTGTATTTATGTCGAGCTTTTCAATCCGAAGTTTAACTCCAGGCGGCAGACACCGCAAAGCCAAGACATGAAACAGACAACGTAATAAAGCAAATTCAAGCAGGACTCACAATTCAATTTTTATTACACTGTAAGATCAATTTTCAAGTGAGAAAAGAGATAAAAATCTGATATTGAATAATTAAAATTGAAATGAAAATAAGATGGAAGGTTCAAAAGCTTGCTTAAAAATGTACAACAATATACGAATCAATAAATGATAAATAAAATATGCTTTGAACAGGTGAGAGTGTAGATTTGTTTTAAAAGCCAGGAGTTGGGTCAGTGTTCAGCACCTAGACAGGATGCTGATTCCAGAGCGGAGCGACCTGACGGCTACAGGTAGGAGAGCATTAGGCCATTAGGGGCTTAGAAGATGGATCTTTTCATAGTCCTGTGCTGCATCACTTCATGACTGGGTTTACTCCATTTGACACCTGACGAGGCAGTCGGTGCGCCGGGTAGATGTGGTTTGCGTACCCTGGAATCCCAGCTGATGCCCCCGGTGAGAATATTGGATGTTGTCATCAACCATGTGACTGATTATAAACATAACGGCATTGTTTAGGTGCCAAAATAAAAATACTGTCTTCAATATTGCTCAGTCAGTTAATCTGCAGAGTGTGATGAAATCTAAGATCTAGTGGTCTCTAAGGTCTCGTAGTTTAAATTACATTATTACTTTAGTTTATGTGCAGCGGCAACTAATCTAAGAAACTCTGATCACTGTGTTGCTGTTGCCAAGGTGACTGGCCTGAAGATCAGTTGCTGTGCAGATTAACCAATCAGACTTTGGGGTCCATTTTAAGCAGAGCCAGAGTTTAAAACATTTCATGATACATGTAAGGGCTGTTGGGACTTAGTGCCTTCCTGTCTTACAAGGATTTAGCTTTAAATGTAACACGGATGCTTTTACTTCACAGGGAAGAACGTCGGAGAGACTGTGATGTATTTCGGCTGCAGACACAAGAATGAGGATTACATTTACCAGGAGGAGCTGGAGGAGGCAGAGAAGAACGGAGTCTTAACGCAGCTTAATGTTGCTTTCTCCAGAGACCAGCAGAATAAGGTCAGACTGTCTACATGACTGCTGAAGCCAGAGATTACCGAGCTGCTGTAGATGAGATGTTTCTACACCAAAAGTGTGTTTGAAGTAGTTTGTTACGTTATTTTCTACTCTTACCTTTTTCTTGAAGTACTAGTTTTGGTTTTATACTATGCTGTGGGGATGTATGTGGTCGTGAACTTCTTTTCTGAGTTGTGTTTTAGCTTTTTATATTCTGTTTTTCATAAATCAAAGTTTATAAACTTGTAGCTTGACGATGTTTTATTTTCCCTATTTTCCAAAATCCAGGTATACGTGCAGCATCACCTGAAGAAGAATAGGGAACACGTCTGGAAGCTAATCCACACAGATAATGCCCATATCTACGTCTGCGGGTAATGACCACGTTTAATCTCCAAAAACAAACTGTCTTCAATAATATGAAGCATTTTTATTATTTTGTTTTTATCGGGGACTATACTGAAGGTTTGTGATCAGTGTCTACTAAACACGGCCTTTAAAGTTAGGGATAACAGAATATTTCGGCCAAAGAACATTTTTATATAATGAGGCAGTTAAAAACCTAAGTTTAATGGGATTAATTTTAAACGTTGAAGTATTTGTATTGCTTTTAAAAATCTGTCAGTTATTCATCAGTGTTTTGTTTAAAACTTTATGAGAAAATATAGAACAATCCTTTTTGTAAAAACACAAGATCTTTTGTGAATTTAAAATTTTAAATGTTCAACAATGCTTCACCTAATGGTTTCTGCAGGGTCCTAAAAATACATAAACTCTTAAATGTTATCAGTTAAAATGTTTTAGGTCTTAAATACCTCCAGATTTCCCCCCAACAGCTCTTAAACTCCATTTAATTACATCTTAAAAGTGTACATATGTTCAGTAATTGCTTGTTTCATTGACTTTTTTTATGAAATTTGTTTTTCTGAACTTGCAAAATAATTCTGCCCCTGAAACGGTTTTATTGTTTATTTAATGAATTAAAATCAAAGCTTCCTGCTCTGTTATTGTGGGAAGGTTTATAATTATTATGTGGATTTCTTGCATTGATTTCAATAGTTATTGACCTTACTGTAAACTGTTTTAAGAAATTGAAGTTGGGTAACTTAAGTATAAAAGCAATGGACTTCTCATGCTGGAGCCAAAACCACAAGTTATATTTAGCTCGTTTAGGTTATTTATTTAACTTAATATGTGCCTAAAGATTAAATCGTAAAAGTCTCATAGAGGGCTTAAAAAAAGTCATAAACGTGTAGCTTTTTCATTTGTTTCTGAAGACTATTAGTCTATGCTCAGCAGCCCTATGTTGAAGTGCGTGAGTTTTTTTTACTTTTCCTAAGAAGTCATTTTATTTTTCAGCTTTTTCAAACAAATAAGCTATCTGCATTTGGTTTTCTTTGTTCTCCAGTGATGCGAGGAACATGGCGAAAGACGTGCAGTCGGCTTTCTACAACATCGCGGAAGAATTTGGAGGCATGACACGCACCCAGGCAACAGATTACGTCAAGAAACTGATGACCAAGGGACGCTACTCACAGGACGTGTGGAGCTAGAGAGCCTCTGGCACAAAGCCTTACTCCTTACTTCTGAAGTGGTAGTTTTAAAGTTCCTGTTTTTACTGTTTGTATTATTCAGGACTGAATATGAAAAACCATACAGTCTTGCCCATTTCCCCACCCCCCCGGTTCATGAGGGCTACAGGTAGCAGTGGAGGATGAGGCAAACCCTACCTCACCAGCTTCAGGAGTTCACATCAACATTTCTCACCTTCACATCCTACATTACGTGTTTCTATACCTCCATCACAAGCAGGCTGAGGTCCTCTCTTGACCCCTTGTGTCAGGCCTGACAGAGATTTGCCTCTCTGGTTTCCAGAGACCCTCAGGAGTCTCATAAAAATAAAAATAAAATAAGTTGACTGCAACTTTAAAAGTTTGAAGAATTGAAGAAGCAATCCGCTGGTTTGAAATTCCTTTATAAACAAAGCATAAATCAGCTCAAAGTTATGGGATGCAAATGGATCCTGAGATCGTCTCATGTTTGGAAATCTGCAGTTTTTCCACTTTTAGCAGAAGATGAGGAGCGTTGCACAGTCCTGGTGCAGAATGGTCACTCAGAAGCTTTCATATTAAAGGTGCCGACTTCAGTCTGTCCCTGAGCTGATCTGGTAGTGCTTTTTAAGTACTTTAAATGTGTAAAATACTTCTACAAGGAAATCTGCCTCATTTGTACGTCGGTGTTTTGTACTTGTAATATGACAAGGGAATTGTATGCAGAAACTAAGGGTTTCATTTCAGTAACTGAAACTTCAACTTGATGATCAGATACAAGAAAAACATGAGATTATGTGCATTTAAAGTCCATTCGTCTCCTGCTTTTAAACACAGGAAGAATCCAACTGTATGGAACATTTGAAACAATTCACTTTAAACAAAGTATCACCCTGGAATGACAGCTTTATATTTATCAGATACTGCAGAAGAATATGGATTAAACTTTGATGTAAGAAGTCTATTTGTGTGATGTTTTTGTCCTAATGCTTATGTACCACCATGAAGAGACCACCAAACAAAAGTTTATATTGTGTATGTTCGCTGTCTGTCAGTCTGTAATCTTTTACTGAGAACATATGAAGGGGGGGTGGAGGTCAGCCAACCATCTGAAGTGCAGTCTGTGCCTTTCTTAACTCTGCCTTACTGCCTTACACATTAAAACCATGACGTAGAGTTTTTATTTTCTGCCATGCTTAGATTTTCATAGAAGGTTTTAATCTTAAGAGACACTTTATCTGGCGCCGTCACTTTTTTGCCATTACACTTTGTAATGTAATTATTTGTATGGAGGCATGCATTTTTAATTAATAAAATTGGACTAATTTGTTGGGATGATGTCTTTCTTGAAGGCAAACAGCTCAGTCAGGTATGTTACCGTTTAAAGTAAAACGTACTGCTGATCATCTCCAAATCAGGTCCAGATGTGTATTTTCAGTGTCCTCTTTATTTATGCTATTCACGTATGAAATTTCCAAGATATTTTTCCAGCTCTGACAAAATGTTGGGGGAAAAAATTTAGTACAGACTTTATTTCTTTATTTTGGTGTCTATAAAGCAGAAATATAGATATACATTTTTTGTAAAGCACATTTTATAGTGGCTTATAACTAGATATTTTATCTTTAAGTGACCAAATCACATCTTAACAAGCAGAATCAAAGTATTGAATGCACATTGTCCATTTTAGGTTTTGGATAATTTGCTCCAGATTTAACAAGCTTTAGTCTTACATTTATTGTAATAGAGCTAATCTGAGTTTGTCCAGATGCTTAGAAAAGAGTGTAACAAATCTATAATGCCTTACTGGGTGTATTTCATTATTTGTTGAAAGATAAAACTATGTAAATGTTTTTCACTGAAATGTCCAGAATGTTACAAGAACTGAGGAATTTTATTTTAGAAATTTGAGATGGCCATTAAGTGTAGTAGAAACACAATATAAAGACAATAACACAAATGAAGAAGGCGTCACACAGTGGTAAAGTCACTCCGTAAATTGCAATAAAATAAATGTATCAGACTAATACAGTCAGAAGTTAAAGAGTAGAGGTGGGTCTTTGATAATGAAGGTAAAGGTAGACGGAGAAGCTCTGGAACGGCTTGGCAAATTACAGCTATGATCTGCTCTGCCTTTCTGTTGGGATCTCAAAACTTCTTCGAGCACTTTTTAACCTCACTCTGCTTGTCGATGTTTGATTTTTCTTTGATTTATTCTTTTTCAAACTGGGACTGAATGTAAAAAAACAACTTTTAAATTAATGTGGTGACAAACAGGAACCAAGTGGAATGAGGAGTTGGTGTTTTGCAAAAGTATATACAATCTGAACATTTAAAAACGTTCATATTTCAACCGCAAACTTTAATGTATTTTAGTTTTATATGTCAGACCAGCAACAATTAGTACACAATTGTGAAGTTGATGGTAAAGGATGTAAGATTTCTGATTTTTCTTTTAAAGATTTTGAAAAGTTCACAGTACATATGTATTCTGGCCCCCTTTCCTCTTATGATCCTAAATAAAAAAATATCCAGTGCAAGGTCACATAATTAATAAACAGAGTCCACCTGTGTGTAATTTAATCTCAGTATAAATCCAGTTGTTCTCTAAAGGCCTCAGAGGTTTGTTAGAGAACATAGAGAACAAACAACATCATGAAGAACAAGGAACACAGCAGACAGGTCTTGTATAAAGCTGTGGAGAAATTTAAAGCAGAGTTAGGTTATAAAATATACCAAGCATTGAACATCTCACAGAGCACTGTTCAACATAATTTCTTTTCGTAAATAATGAAGTAATTTAACAGAATTTTATTGAGCTGTATAACTGCAAACACTCTAAGATAGGCCATCCACTTAAACTGACTCCCTAGGCTAGGGAGCATCGATCAGAGAAGCTGCCAAGAGGGCAATGGTAGCTCTGGAGGACCTGCAGATATCCACAGCTCAGAAAGCCATAAGTGCAGTGTGCCACAAGCCATGTAGGGGACAGCAAACGTGGAAGAAAGGGCTTTGTTCAGATGAGACTCAAGTTGCAAAATGCTATGAAAACGGACACTTTATATCCCCCTGAACACAATTCCCACATTAAGCATGGTAGTGGTAGCATAATGGTGTGAAGATGCATTCCCTGTAACAGGAAAGTGCGTTTGTTGATGGGAAAATGCTTGAGATGAATACAGGGAAACCCTGGGGAAAAAAAATCCTACTTGAAAGCTTGAAAGACTTGAAAGAGCCCTAAACATACAGTCAGAGCTACAATGGAATGTTTATGCGTTGGAATGGCCCAGTCAAAGTTCAGGCCTAAATCCAAATGAAAATATTTTGTAGGAATGAAAAATTGGTGTTCACAGATGCTCTACACCCAGTTTGACCTGTAAGCTTGAGCTATTTTGCAAAGAATGGGGAAAGGTTTCAAGTGTCTACATGAGTAAAGCTGGTAGAGACTTAACTCAAAAGAGTTGCAGTCGTCTTTGAAGAAAAAAGGTGGTTCTACAAAGTATTCACTTGGGGGTGGGGGGTGAATACAAATGCATGCCACACTTTTTAGACTTTTATATGTACAGCTTTTCAACACTATCATTTTTCTTTCACTTCCTTCACAGGTCTGCACTACTTTGTGTTGGTCATGGCATAAAATCCCTGTAAAGACGTAGAGGTTTGTGGTTGTAACGTGACAAAATGTAGAAAATCTTTTGCAATGCCCTGAATATAAAGCTACCTGTTACCGTCCTCATGTTTGTGTGCATGTGCTTGTTTTACAGTATTTAAAAAATTACTCCTGATATAGTATTTTTGGACAGCTTTTATGATATATCGAGGATGTACCAAGAATCTTTATTTTCAGATTTTTTTTACTTATGTTTTCCTTAAAACGAACAAAATATTTGATGATTGTACGTTTTAATGATGTTAAACAGTAGGTGGCGATGGTGAGAATTATGTTTGAATGTGAGGTCTCTGGTTTGGGCCGCAGCCAAAGAAGAAGACAGAGCAGCTAAAGCGAAGCGCTGCAGCGTGCTCGGCTCAGTGGTGATCTGTTGTTGTTGAAACTACTGCTTTTAACGATCTGAAAACAGCAAACAGATCAGTCGTTTTTAACCTAGCTACACATATAGCGGCACACAATGGCCACTGGTAAGTGTAAATATTATTGGATGTCTTTTTTTAGCTTTTCTTTTTAAAAAGGAGGTCGAATTGCAATGCGGCTTTTAGAACCGCGAGGCTAAACAGTGGAGCCGTCTATTACATGGAGAATAATCGATAATTAGAAAACATATCCAACCTTCTGTGTGTGTTTGACATGGATAGATCAGAGATTTTGTTTAATCGAAATAGTCTGAATGCCTCACAGCTAGTTTGTCATTGTAAGTTCAGTAAGGCCCTTCTGCGATTATTCAACCTCCGGCGAGTCGGTTGCTGCTAGCGAACTTAAATGCGTCTTTGTTTATACCGAAACTATAAATTTTCCATTAAAGCCCAAACCCGTTTTTTTTTTTTTTTTGCTATATGGTTTTTTAAATTAATGTTGGAGAGACGTGTATCGATATACAATTTCACAAAGTTCGGTAAATGCACATTTTAAAAAGGATTAATTTGGTTTTCAGGAAGTAGTCTGTGCCGGGGCTTGATTAGGGCGCCATTTTCTTGCGCGTTTGCTTGGGCCCGGCCTACTTCATTGACCCATTTTAACTCTGTTTTAACCCACAATGTTTTTTTTTGCACTTTCAGATTCAGGCTACGGTGGCGCCCAAAGGTAATTAAAATTTTAGCTATATATATATGTGTGTGTGTGTGTGTGTGTGTATGTATATATATATAGAGAGAGAGAGAGAGAGAGAGAGAGAGAGAGAGAGAAAATGTCAATTTCCTGAGCTGAATTTTAAGGTATTTCTGTTTGCAGCTACGGCTCATATGGAGGCCAGCAGGGTGGACAGGTATATATTCCAAAAAGCCCATAACTTTAATGAAGTCACTGTAAAACAGCATTTGTGGTTATAACAGTTTTACTGTTATTACAGGGTTATGGACAAGGAAATGGTGGGGGCGGCGCCTCATATGGAGGACAGAGTTATGGTGGCTATGGTCAACAAGGAGGAGCGCAAGGTTCAGGTAATGCAGTCCATTGTAAAGCTATTTGTTGAAAGAAGTGGAAGATCTCTGCGTTTCTCACCATTACTCTACAAAGAGGATACATTGTTAAAGGCATTAAATATTCTCATCCAATTTGTTTTCAGAGGGTTATGGCCAACCTCCTCAACAAAGCTACGGCAACTATGGACAGGACTCATCTGGGTAAGTTGGTTGGACTGACTCAACAGATTTTGCATCTGCTGAATTTATGTATTGTTAAATCTGTTTTAATATTCAATTTTCTTTAACAAAGGTACAGCGACAAGTCATCTTCTTACGGCGAGCAAGGATCTGGGTCTTATGGTGGGCAGAGTCAAGGAGGTGGAGGGTATGGGCAGCAGAGCTCCTACAGTGGACAGGGTGGTGGCTATGGCGGAGGCCAGGGGCAAGGAGGTGGTGGTGGTGGTGGTGGTAGTAGTAGCAGCAGCAGCAGCAGCTATGGCCAGCAGAGCTCCTATGGTGGACAGGGCAGTGGTGGATTTGATGGTGGCCAGGCTCAAGGAGGTGGAGGCGGTGGCTATGGAAGGTGGAGTGAAGGTATCAATGAAAAGAGCCTGAATCATTAGCATTGTTAGTTGTAGTCTGAATTTTGTGTTATCAAACCCCTCCGTTTACACTTGATGGCACTTTTTTTCAATCAGGTGAAAGTGGCGGTCAGGGCGGAAGGTTTGGTCGCGATGGTGGAGACCGCTCAGAAGGAGGTGGCGGCTTTAGAGGCAGAGGGCGCGGTGGCTTCGAACGTGGAGGCTATGACCGCAGTGGTGGCTTTGACCGTGGGGGCTTTGACCGTGGTGGTTACGATCGTGGCGGCAGAGGCGGACCTCCTGGTATGGGGTAAGTTGCACAGTGCCACTACCCCCCCAGGTATCTCTATTGTATTTGCATAAGTAGTAAATTGTAGTACATTGTTTAACACATTACCTCTCGACTACAAAACAATCCATGTAGATGGATTTCAACCATCTCATCAGCTTAGTGCTCCAGATCCCCAAGTACTGGTAATTTCTATTTACTCCCCCCTCCCATTTGTGATTCATCAAATGCTCTCGTTCCCATTATCTGCTTTGTGCTTCAGGTAATGATTTTTAAATGAAATGCTTGTGTAGAAACTGTTCTGGTGAAATGCTTAGTGCCTGGTATAGTAACGTATGACTAGCTCAGTCACTAGGTCACATGTAATCTTTATTTAAAAGAGTAGATGTTGATATCAACAAAGTTCTGGAAGGTTTTGTCCAGTCTAAAACAGTGGTACAAAATATTCGAAAGGGGTTTTTTGGTAAGTGCCAGAAGCTAGTATTTTTGGAAACATTTTTGCATGACTTAACTGTTGTGCTGAGTTGTAACAAACTATCTTAAGACAAACTGGTCTGATTCATGTCCAACTATATAGAGTCTTGTTTCATTCAGATCTACCTACAGTCCTGTTGGATCCTAATTAACAGTACATTTACAGTCAGTTCGCCATATGCAATTTAGGTACCTAGGGAACCCTAGCGGATGGCATGGAGTCATTGACTTTGCAGCTACTCTCCCCGCTCTGAGTAAGCATGTGGTACCAGTGAGACCGAGCAGCACTAATGAAGAATTTTAAAGATTTTTTTCTGTGAGGAAGTTGGCAGCACTACTTCTGACAGGTCTGTCTTCAGCATTTCAGCAGTTTAATGCAAGACGAATATTACCTAAAGCAGAATGACACGGTTTCTTTAAAAAAGCAGAGTTGAGCCTCTATCCCAAAAGAATATTCTTCCATTTCACTATTATTTTCAGTCTCTTAATGAAATTCCAAATTTTCACATTAAAATTTAAGAAGTCTATTGGCTCATTATGTGACGATGCACTGGTTTCAAACGCAAGAAAACCACTAGATCGACTACGAAAAGGGATGTAGCCAATAGACGGGACAAATATTCTGTTGCACAACAATCTGATATTGTAAACCTTTTAATACCTGATGATATTACAGGATTACTTTATGTTGTGGTAAATCTCCAGCCCAGTTTGTTCTAATGCTGCATTATGGAAACCAGGTAAAAAGTTCTTGGTTTAAAAAAAAAAATCTTTACATTGGAGACTCATCAGTTACTTCACATTCAACCAGATCATTCAATTATTGTGTATTTGACAATGGTCAGCGTGTTTACTGTGTTAACATGGATCTACATTTTATACTACAGGTTTTCAAAGTGAATGAACTAAAAGTGGGACCTCAGTTAAAGGATCTTTAAACAATGAAATCGTTGGAAGATTGCTCATTGGTTGCTGCACTCCTTTGCACCAATCTGGTTTCTCATTTGAACACAAATTCAGCTGGTTTTCCAGCTTTTGGTATCCAATCTGGCTTTGTAAATTCAAAAACCCAAACTGTTTGTAAACGGTGACGCACTGACTTGTGATTATCTACACTCGTCTGCCAGGATGTTCAGTCAGAACTTCCTGGTCATCTGTGTATTGATCTGTAATGCCAAAGACTAACTCATTCATCGTGTGAGACGTTTCCACTGTAGTCACACACCCTGGCAGGAGTGCAAACTGGTGTGGATGTAGGGGAGCTTTGAGCTCTCGGTTGGAACAAAGGAAAAGCCATCATATCTTCAATTTTTTCCTCTGCAGAGGTGGTGACCGTGGTGGCTACAAAAATTTCGGTGGTAAGTGACGAGCATCAGAACTGTGTCGGTGGGGGAGGAGAGAGCTTGAGTTAGTAAAAACAGAAAAGGGGGTTAAAGGAAAAAAAAAAAGTCTCAATGAATGCCACCACTCTCATGTCCAGATTCCCAAGGAACTCCACCTAGAGCTATTTCTCATAAAATGACTTCAGATGTGGTAAAGAACTTTAGTTAGAGAACTTGGAGTTGTAAAATAATGGTAATACTGCATGAAGACGGGGATGATTGTAAATGAAAAGGTGTTCCAAGGACCAAGAAGGGTAAACCTAAACGGGAGACATTTGTGGTGGTTTTTATTTCTGGTATAAGCTCAAAGAAAACGAGCACTTCTGTTCTTGTTGCAAGGTAATGGTATAGGTGATGCAACGGTATGAAAACTCTCATCAGTACAGCTGTAAACATGGCCTTTTGTTAAAATTATCACTAAACTTTGGTAGGGCTGATGTTTGTGTGAAACTCCATAGGTTTGTTTTTTAAGAAATTGTTTCCTTAAGTGTTCTTCTATCCGCTTCTCTGTTACGTAGGCTCTCGAGAATACGGCTCAAGGGATGAATCAGGTGGGGGCTTTTTCATTCAAATTGTTACTTTGAGTATTTGTACTGCTCAACCAAGTCTCTCTGTATTTGGGTATTTCTGACGTACTTTCCTCTTCCTCCACAGCTGGAGAGCAGGATAACTCTGACAACAACACCATTTTCGTACAGGGACTTGGAGAAGATGCGACTGTTCAAGAAGTCGGGGACTTCTTCAAGCAGATTGGCATCATCAAGGTATGGAGCTGGTGTGGTTACCTTTGCTTTTATGGGAATAATTTATATACGTTTTTTTTCCCCTAATTAAGCCAGGAACTGAGACTACACGGTGCCAAACACAGATTATGCTAATGCTTTTATTCTTTTTAGGTGAATAAGAAGACCGGCCTGCCAATGATCAATATCTACTCTGACAAGGCCACCGGCCAACCAAAAGGAGAAGCTACCGTGTCCTTTGATGACCCTCCGTCGGCTAAAGCTGCTATCGATTGGTTTGATGGTAAGGATACTCATTTTGTTCAGCTTCTTTCCATGTTTAGCTTCTTACGTGTTGTGCTTGGACTTTTAGGAAAGGAGTTCAAGGGGAAGCCCATCAAAGTCTCATTTGCCACTCGCAGAGCCGAGTTTACCCAAAGAGGAGGGTTCAGAGGTGGCCGAGGAGGTGGGTGCTGATCAGGTTGTGCAAGAAAGTATTTTGTAATGGTGTTGATGTTTTGCTATTGACCAGCTGGGTTTGTCTGTTTAGGATTCAGAGGTCGTGGCGGCGGCGGCGGAGGAGGAGGAGGAGGACCCAACTTCGACATAAAGGGAGGTGACTGGCCTTGTCCCAACAGGTTAGTTAGCATTAGCATTGTTTTATGATGATTACTATCGTTGAATGTGATGATTAATATTAAAATTTTCTACCAACAGCTCCTGTGGTAACATGAATTTTGCAAGGCGGCAGGAGTGTAACAAGTGTGGTGCACCCAAACCAGGGGATGCTGGATTTGGAGGAGGAGGTTTGTGGGACTTTTTTTTTATTTCCCAAAATGTAAAGACATAACTAGATTTCTTTAAATAAGTAACTTATTAGTGCGTTATGTTTAACTCTGTTCAGATCGTGGAGGCAGAGGGGGTTTTGGTGGTGACCGAGGTGGCGGCTTCAGGGGCCGCGGTGGTTTCCGTGGCGGAGACCGTGGAGGCTTTGGTGGAGGCGATAGAGGTTTTGGAAGCGGTTACAAAATGGGAGGAAGGTAGGTTAAAGGATCTCCAGTTTGATTTCAGGAAAGCGACATTATCTGGATGTAGTTTTGTTGTGTGACCAGTAGATGGCAGTCTGATTTAAGGACTGGAGACATCATTTCAAAAGGTGTTTCTGTATTTTGACCTTTTGGATTAATTTTCATCTGTAATATCTGCTAACAGGAAATCAAACTCATGAAGAAATTTTTATATAAAATTGCTGAAAACTTTGATCATACAGTAAATGGTTTGCAGGAAATTAATTTTCAAATGTTTTTTTTTTTTGGCCTTCATGACCTCAATAAAGGACATTCTTCAACAATATCTAAATTTGTGGATTTGGAGAAATAATGACAAAACTATGAAGCACTCATGTAAAACCTCATTGCATTGCTGAATGTCTGGTTCATTGGAAGGATGGATTATATCCTTGAGGTTCAAAATGCAAGGTTGAAATCACGTCTCCTTTTTATTTAATTGCTGCTTGTTCAATGACATGAGTGAATGCCTGTTTATGAATTCAGCTCATGGAACATCCTCTGTCCTTTCTCCTCAGGGGTGACCGACGAGACGACAGAAGAGATCGGCCATACTAGGAGTTGAAAGAAACCATTCCAGCCCTTGTCTTTGCCATGGAGGGGGTGTAGTGCGGGGGGAAATTGTGGGCTGGGGGAGGAGTAATAAATTCATTAGTCTTTTTAGCTTGTTCATCCTAAGTATTACTGTTCATCTGTGATTGGAGGATGCATTAAGCTAAGGTGAAGAGGTTTGGGGGCTGATTGGCACTGTTGGCATGTTGTCACGTTTGTTCTTTATTTCTGTACATGTTTTTTTTTTTTCTTTGACCATAGATGAAGATGGTTTGAGGTGGACTGTTTTTTTTTTTTTTGTTTTTTTTTTTTGTATGACTGGAATAAAATGTTTTACCTATGTTCTTTCTGTGACTTATTTGTTCCCAGTATCTTGTTAAACTGATTGTTCGGTCAGTGCTCCGAGTTTGTTCAAGTGCATCTAAATAAACTAGAAAACCAAAGTTAATTTAGTACTTAAAATAAAACTGTCGAAGTGGTACACGAAGTCGTTGCAAAGTGATATTTCAAGTTCTCACTTTGATATTCCCATATAGCTAATGAACGTTTGAAAGAAGCTGCTGGTCTAGTGTTGTAGTCAAGTATATTGATATTTGATTGGAAGGACAAAGTTTAGGTCAAACCTAAAACAACCAAAGTCTTTTGAGAATTTAAAGCAACTCCTGTTCAAGAGTTTTGGGTAGATTTACAAAGTGAGCGGTGGCTGGAAACCATTGCCACACAGATGTGTCCAGAACATGGGTTTTGTTAAGCCACTCCTGGTCCATAGAATATGTTGGCAAAGGAGAGAACTAACTGGATCTGTTTAGTGGTCCAAATTACTTAGGAAATTTTGCATTCAATTTGGAAATGGGGGTCACAAAGTGGAGGAAGAGTGAAAAGACACTGAATGTTTAATTCCAGGGTGAAGTTTCCATATATTCAGTGCAGCTATCTACCAGAAAGTTTTACTATGTGATTTCTTCTGCTAACAAACGTTAGAGAGCTGGTTATTTCATTTTCCATCAGGATTTAGTCCCCTGGATACGGCCATAAGTACCAAACCTGCTTTATTGACCATAGATGAATGTGCTCGACTGACCAAAAACTCACCAGAGAATCTTGAAGATGACCCACCAGACCCAACAATGACTGGTATAAAAAAAACCAGAGCAACCGGGTGAGAACCTCCATGTCAAGCCGCAAAGAAGCAAAAGGAGCCCTGACAAAGTACTGAGTGCATATACTGTGGAGTACATAAACTTAAGACTGGGGTTTCTGTCTTTAAAATCCTCTTCCTGGTCCGGTTTAAAGTTACAACTTTCTTCAAAACTTTAGCTGTAAACGCACTTGTAAAAGTATTTTTGCACAGCAAACCCAGTTTGGATGTCTGCACACCTTTTAAAGCAGCCGGTGTGTTCGTTTGCTCCTCCTGGTATTTCGCACTGAGCGATCAGAGGGGCGGCGCTCTTCCTCCTGCAGCTTTCAGAGCGGCTGTCAGGGATGCAGGTCAGCTGTGGGAGCTCTCTGGGACTGACAGCATATTTAACCATGAGCAGACCAGCGGTCGCTGTGCAGAAATGCCCTCTGTGCTGACGGTGTGCTCATCCCGCCATGACCCGCCGACCTCCGGGGGGAACATGAGGAGGGTCTGGGTCCTGGCTGTGACAGCGCTGCTGGCCGCTTACAGCGCCCGGGCATCACCGCTGCTAGTGGATCCAGAGGTACTGAACTCTCCTGTGTACCGGTGCACTTTGATTAACTCTTTAAGGCAAAATTATTGTATGGAGAAAAATGTATAACCTTGTTTTCGGGGTCGTCTTTTTGAAGAGGGAATTGAAATTACCTCAATAATTAAACTATATAAAGCGAAATTAACAACGCGAGAGTCTAAAGAATCTGCCTAGAGGAATGAAGAGTTGGTCACGTTTATTGACACCACTGGTAATATAAAAAATCCTTACAAATTCCTCTTTTGTTGCAGTCCCATAGTCCCAAATTAAAAAATGTTTTGTCCTTTCTGCCAATAGGACAACACCCTCTTCCCTTCAACTCACCCCACAGGTTTTCTATATAGGATTTAGTTCTGAAGACCAAAATAGAAGATTTTGGCCTACATGCAAAATACTAAACATCACCCTGAATAACCATCCAAATGCTGTGCGAATGCGTTTCTTTAGCTGGGTCAGGGAGACTGATTGGAGTTGATAGGAACATGATTGGAGGTAAAAACAAGCTGATACTGGATAAAAACCTGTTAGAGGCTGCACAAGACGGGAGACTGAGCTGGCGGCCTTTAACGACTTTAAACATACAGCCAGAGCTACAATGGAAAGATTTAGATCAAAGCAGGAGCATGTGTTAGAATGGCTCAGTCAAAGTCCACACCTAAATCCAATGGAGAACCTGTGGCAAGACCTAAAAAATGACTTTCACAGATGCTGTCTAAGCAATATGACTGATCTGATTCCTAATTTGCAAAGAAAAAATGACCTGTTGCTTTAATTGCAGCAAAAGGTGTATACACATGACATTTTCTAAAATATATATTGGGTACAAAAATGTAAAAACTATGTATTATTTTTCTAACGGTTGTGCTGGTTATCACGTGAAATCACATTAATATCTCTTGAAGTTTGTGGGTATAAACTGACAAATGCTAAGTATATACACTTCTCAATAAAGTTCGGGATATTTGGCTTACAGGTGAAATTTATGGAAATGTAGAAAGGATACGCTACAGTGATATTTAATCATGAAAGTAGGCATTTAGGTAGAAGCATGCAATAGTGATTTCCTTGTCTAAAACAATTTATTGTAACAAAACCAACAGTGGTGGGAATACCAAAACAAAATATGTCAAAGTCTCAATAAACGTATCATGTGACCTTGAGCATTAATTACAGGCAGACAACGACGACTTATCGTCGCTGAGGCATGCCATCCTACTGTTATTGAAGGACAGCCCTCAGGTCATTATGGTTCTGAGGTACAGGGTTATGAGCCTCTAGACGATGACTCAGCTGATCCCATTGGTTTTTTTTATGTAATTCAGGTCTAGAGAAAGTGCAGGAAAGTGTGACCAGGATCCTTGCAGGTCGTCTAGCAAGTAGACCACGCTGATGTAAACACTTTCGAATGGTCTGACGTAACACCTGGGTGCTTCTAACCTCCTTTAAATGTACCTGGAGTTGAGTGGCATTCATCATCCGGTTCCGCAGGACAATGTTCACAACGAATTGGTCATCAGTGTGGGATGTGACCAAAGGGCGTCCACTTCCATGCCTTTCTGTGACTCTTCCAGTCTCTCCATATCTCTGTTGCAACCTGCTGATGACACTCTGTGACACTCTAAGCTCAGTGGCCACTTCGATCTGAGAACATCCTATTTGAAGCCTCGCAATGGCGAGGGACTGTTGATCAATTGTTAGGTGTCGTCTTGGTCTCATGATGTTAAAATATGAACAGTATCATCAAGGACTGTTTCAATACCAATCCTGATTGAACCAGGAAATGTTTTGCTCGATTCATGGATCAAACACTTGTTGTGAATTTTGCCGTAAGGCTCCATATTAAAGAACAGCAAGTTGTCCAAAACCACTGAAACATTAAACAGTTGGACATGTAAATTCAAAAGCTTAGAGAAGGTCACATTAAGGTCACCTGTAAGGGTTATAATGCATTTTAGGTTCACGCAGAAAGAAATTTCAACCGGAAGCCGAATATCCATACCTTTTTGTGAGTAGTGAATATATCAATATCCCACCTAAAACCACAAAGGCGGAAGACAAAGACTGCTTTTTCAATTTAAATGTACTTTAGCAATTGAGGAGATTTCAAAGGAATTGTTCATTAAAGGTAAAACGTTTTTTTTTTGTTATTTTGCCCCTGGGTTGAAGGTAAATGTAAAATAAAAGTAAAGTAATATAGCGTAAGTAATATAATGTTCTTAATTTGAATACATAAGCAATCCTGATCACATCTCTCTTTGAGGAAACCCTTTTGACATTTCAGTCTCTAACGTAGAACAAAGACGCTTCTTCTACTTCCACACTCCTGTTTTCGGTAACACCATCTGTCATCTTTCTTGGTTTTAATTTCTTCCTCCAGCTCTTACACATCTGTAATCACTGTTGTGGCTGCAGTTGTCTGAACATGAAACCTCCTGCATGGCCATATAGCATTTGAAATTATGGTCAATCATAAACCTGCATGCAACATCTGCTGTCTTGTTCCCTGTGGCTTCATTTGAAACATTTCCTTTGTGTCAAACACTGGAGCTGCTCTTGATTTCCATGTTTGTGGGAAATACCTTCTAAATAATAGCTGTGAATTTTAGGAACACCTCAGGGGTTTTATGTGTATGGGTGGTCCCTTTATAAAGATAGCAAATGATAAAGATGCTTTTTTTAAAGAATCTGATCTGGTCAAAAGTACATTTTAAGTACATCACATTTAATAACAGAGTATTACAGAGTAATTGTTGCTGCTGTTGCAGGATTTTCTGGAGAAGTATGGGTACCTCCATCATGAGCACCAGATCCACAATGCAGTTGAAGTGCAGTCAGCCATCAGGTGAGTCATGTCCAAGATGGGTCTCTAATTGGTGCAGAGATCACAGTGAAGATCTAAAGTTTTGTTATTTTGAAGAACCTGTGTCACAGCCGCTATTTGTGTTTATAGTGTTCATCATTGGAAGGGGGAGGGTTAACTCTGTGGGACATTGCCTCAGGGCTGTACGACACCACAGGGCAGTAAAACATTCCTCCATGTCTGCACTCGAAACATCTCCTGAACCATCTCTGAACCGTTCAGGAATTTTACAAACCTTTGGCCCATGTTTCACTGTACTACAAACAGAAAACTGAGTAGAAAACCTTACCTGTACTGACAGATTAGAAAGATTTGCTTTGTGATTTGCACTCATCTTCTAAAATTTGTGTGGCGTGTACCAGTCTAGTCATGGTGGCCTCCTGATTGCATTTCCAACACTGAGAAGCAGTTTCCTCTCCCTGCAGAGAGTACCAGTGGTTATCCCGTCTCCCCATCACAGGGCAACTTGACAGCGCCACCCTGAGGCAGATGGCAGAGCCCCGCTGCGGGGTGTCGGACAAGGGCACACAGCAGGTCTGGGCGAATAGAGTAAATGTCATCTTTACTGGGAAGAGGCTACTGCATCATCGTAGGAGGCGCTCTGCAGACCAAGGTAATGCGTTTAATCTGCAGACTTCTGGGACGTGATGCTGGTGAAGCATCAGACCATGTTTACGTAGAATATATGAGAAGCTAAAGAGCTGTTCACTGGAGGTGTTGTGTGTCCTTTTTAGGTATTTAAAACCCCACCAGTTAACTGGGAGGTCCCACCTTAATAAAGCACTAAACAGAGCTGAGGGTTGTAATTAAAGCTGCTGGAATGTCTGATATCAGCCAGAAAGCTTCTGGCATTTAGCAGCAATTATGTCACTTCAAATAATGTTTTCTTTGTAAAATAATTTCAACAACAAACATGCAGGGATTCCTTTAATGCCAATATCTCTTTTAAAATGTGTCCAAATAATTTTGTTTCACTATGTTATGCTCAATTTAGATTTCAAGACAAGATGAGACAGGGACAGGAAAGAACCTGAAGGTTGTCTCATACTTTCGAAAGTGCTGGAACATCTCATGACGTCTCAGGTCTAATGAGAAAACAGGAGCAACAGGTTGGAAAATAAATCTGTGCTTCAGCAGTGAAAATGGTTTACAAAGAGTTTAGCAACTTAAAGTTAATATTCCTTAAAACAAAACAAAAAAAATATTCCCTCAGAGTTGTTGAGGATAATGTCATAGTGGTAAACCTGGTTCTGTCACAAACGTGTTCTTAGCTTCAAATCCGCCACATGCAATTCTTCGAAAAAAAAAGAAAAAACACCGGTATTATTTATATTTTATCCGCTGTCTTACCTTGTTTTGGAAACAGCGTTGTTTAGCCTTTTTCTCTATGCTGAGAAAGTCTAAAGAACGCTTCCCGCAAGGATTCCTTAACCCTGTTTGATCACTGTTTCTGTGATTTGAAGAAATCTAAGCTTTTCCAAACATACCCTTAGCTCCAGGGACAGTCTTCTCTCCATGGTCTCTACATTTAAGCTACTCCTTCTGTAAATGATTTGGATGTGCCATGCAGTTCTGGTCAGAAGTTTAAAGCCACTCATCCTGGACAAAGATCTACAAATACCATCAGTCGTATTTCATTTAAAGTCCCTTAGCAAGTTGCACCTTGACAGCTTTGCCATCATCAAGGTCCTGCTCACTGTTCTTATCAGTAATGTTGGAGTTAACTTGAAATGGTTAGTTTTCTGGCAAAGAAAAATAGTTTCTGTTTTAAACAGAGTCAATGGTGGTGAGAAATATAGAGTTGTTTGGCAAAAATGAGAAGAAGTGTCTTTGGAAGAATCAAAGTATGGCTTTCAAGCCAACTGTCAAGCATGGTAGTGGCAGTATAATGCTGCAGATCTGCCGGTGGCACCGCTGCATTGCTAAAAGAGGGTGAAGACCTTGAATCATCAGCTACAGGGTGCTGCAACAGGACAATGATCCCAGACACACATTAAAACTGGTTTGGAATGGCTAAAGAAGGCTACCATTATGCTTTAGGGCTGGCCTGAACCTCAACCGCGTTGAATATTTTTGGACTTTGCTTAAAAGTCTGTGCCAAGAAACCACCTAATGTAAACAATCTCTACCAGTTTTGACAGGAAGAGTGATCAAATAGCCAGTCAGAATTATCGCAGAAGCCTGAAGATGGCTACAATAAGTGTCATCCTCCACCTTCTACCAAGGTGGAGGACATTTATCCACATAGAGTGTAAATAAATACCCATAAGTATACAGTCATTCTAACCTTGTGTGTATGAGAGAAAATCCATAATAAAGTCAAATTTCTGCACACTATTTTTATAAATGAATTAATTTTGTTGTTGCCTATTGGTTTCATTTGCTCCTGCGAAAAGCATTTCAAATGTGTCTTTAAAAGCCCCAAATTAATATGACATTAATGTACACGATGAGTGGATGAAAGCTTCTCTCCGAGATCGTAGATTGTGCTCTCTGATTGCCATCTCTCGCTGCGACAAGTGATCGATTATCACAATTTTCTGGTGTTGTGTTTAACGATGGTTAAAGTGTGCAGCTGAGCTCTGCCAAACTGTCTTGTAGTAATTGAGCTCAGGCTCTCCCATCTCTCAGTTTAGGGTGATTTAGAGAAAACCTCCAAGCATTAGAATAGGGTGTAATTTTTTTCCAGCTGATGGAAACACGACAGCCAAACTTTATAAAGGAAAACTGTTGCAGTTTTCCTCCCACGCTCTTTGTCACGGCCATCTGGCTCAGCCTATAGCTGGAGAAGAAGAATTTAGATTTTCAGCATCCCAGAAGCAAAGGGAGCCCTTCTCCTCCTCCTTCCTCTGGCCGCTCTCAACTCCATCCCGATGAGGTGCAAAGCTTCTGCATTCCTTCATGTCACTGACGACGTTAGTTAATGTTTGGGGAATGCAGTCGCTGCAGTGGCGGCTGGTGTTTGCTGCTGCCTCTTCATGTCAGTACCTGAAGTGTTCCCTCTGGTGAGCACATCCATAACTCACTGACTCTGGATTATGTTGTTTGTTGAGCCGGTTGGCTGTTAGAGGCTGCGTAGTACGCAGGCTGAATGGGTTCATATCTCACTGTTTTGGACATCTCTTTTCTTGTTTAAGCATCTCAGTTTCTAGGTGTCTCTATTTTAGCCCCAGACATGGCTCATGTGTCAGGCGGCACAATGAGTAGCAGATTCCTCCACACCTTCATGTTAAAGCTCTAAGAGATAGAACTTCTCTCATCGACAGATCTAGATTTACGGTGAAAATAAGTGTGTAATTGTCATATTGTACTGTGTGCACCACAACGCCTAACATTATTTTTGCTTGTCTTTTGGAAACAAGAAAAATATTTTTGAGTCACTGCTGTGAAAATCCTATCTGGGAATGCTTTAAATAAGTGTCAATAAAATTGTCATTGGGGGAAAATGTATATTAAAAGGAAAAGTAGAGAACTGGTCATATATGCGTTTTATTTAAGGGGAAACAGACATGAAATCTACTGATTTATAACTACTGATTTATTTCATTAAATGAAAAGAAGCAGTTAAGAGGCACTCTAATCAGTAAATACACCGCTCTTTTGTTTGGGTGCAAGTAGCATATTTATTATTTCCATGTCAGATGTGAAAAGTATGAAAAAAATAGCTGTTGATTGAATTATGGGATTTAATTCACAATACAATGGTCAACTATTGTTAGGGTAGTGATATTAAAGTCTCCAGTCTCACCTATGAACTTGAATATGAGTTCATAGGCTGAAGATTCATATGTTGATTTGTACAGTGAGGATGAGGACGTCTGTGCATCGTGTTATAAAACATAAATTTTTAAGCATTCAGAAACTAAGTTCTTACTCAGACGCAGTCTGCATAAACAGTGTTGTTTCCTTGCTCCAATTTTTCTGTGTTGCCAAACAGCAGCAAAACATCCATTTCAGTATATAAAAAAGTTATAAAAGAAAATAATCAGTGTGTTGGATTTCGTGAACATTGCTGCTGGCTCTAAGCTGCCAGGACACTAAGAGCAAGCCTTGCCCTCAGGAATGTGGGATATTTACAGAACTCACATTCCACTTTGCTCATAAGCAATGAAAGTTCAGTAGGTGTGTGTATTTTATTTAAAGGTGTGTCCTTATCGATCTCGACTTAACAATACATGCAAAAGTTCTGGGTCATCCCTCATTCCTTTATTATTCACTTCCAGATAGCCAAACATTCTTTTAATTGGTCTTGATTAAAGCTTCTTTACGCTATTTCAAGGTCTGTCTTTGGAGTTTGTCTTCTTTTTGAGCCGTTCCGATTAATTAAAGATCAGCAATTATGACCATCTCCTTACAAACTACCAGCAAACTACATCTGGTAGTTTGCCGTTCAGGTGTACACAACTGTAGTTAACGGTGTCAAGAAGGAAAGACAGCAAATTATTTTAATGATCCAGTTGTTGTGTATCAATATACACTGCTGAAAAATTAAAGTGAACACTTAAACAACACAATATAACTCCAAGTAAATCAAACTTCAGTGAAATCAAACTGTCCACTTAGGAAGCAGCACTGACTGACAATCAATTTCACATGCTGTTGTGTAAATGGAATAGACAACAGGGGGAAATCTTTGGCGATTAGCAAGACACATTCAATAAAGGAGTGGTTCTGCAGGTGGGGACCACAGACCACTTCTCAGTACCTATGCTTTCTGGCTGATGTTTTGGTCACTTTTGAATGTTGGTGGTGCTTTCACACTCGTGGTAGCATGAGACGGACTCTACAACCCACACAAGTGGCTCAGGTAGTGCAGCTCATCCAGGATGGCACATTAATGCAAGCTGTGGCAAGAAGGTATGCTGTGTCTGTCAGCGTAGTGTCCAGAGCCTGGAGGCGCTACCTGGAGACAGGCCAGTACACCAGGATACTTGGAGGAGGCCGTAGGAGGGCAACAACCCAGCAGCAGGACCGCTACCTCCGCCTTTGTGCAAGAAGGAACAGGAGGAGCACTGCCAGAGCCCTGCAAAATGACCTCCAGCAGGCCACAAATGTGCATGTGTCTGCACAAACGGTTAGAAACCGACTCCATGAGGATGGTATGAGGGCCCGACGTCCACAAATGGGGGTTGTGCTCACAGCCCAACACCGTGCAGGACGCTTGGCATTTGCCAGAGAACACCAGGATTGGCAAATTCGCCACTGGCGCCCTGTGGTCTTCACAGATGAAAGCAGGTTCACACTGAGCACATTTGACCGACGTGACAGAGTCTGGAGACACCGTGGAGAGTGATCTGCTGCCTGCAACATCCTTCAGCATGACTGGTTTGGCAGTGGGTCAGTAATGGTGTGGGGTGGCATTTCTTTGGAGGGCCGCATAGCCCTCCATGTGCTCGCCAGAGGTAGCCTGACTGCCATTAGGTACCGAGATAAGATCTGCAGACCCCTTGTGAGACCATATGCTGGTGGGGTTGGCCCTGGGTTCCTCCTAATGTAGGACAATGCTAGACCTCATGTGGCTGGAGTGCGTCGGCAGTTCCTGCAAGATGAAGACATTGAAGCTATGGACTGGCCCGCCCGTTCCCCAGTTCAGGACAGTACAATTAGAAAAAGACATAAACGTGTGGCATGTTTTGGAAAGGTTGCCGGTAGAAAGCCTCTTCTTCCTACAAAGAATATGTTAATGACTTTGGTTTACAAAGTTACATCTAAATGAACGACAAAACTTCTCAAACAATGTCTTTTCAGGGAGCAAAGTAGAGGTGTTTGGCCATAACACCGAGCACCATGTTTGGCAAAAAGTTTTTCAGCACTTAAATCTCATACCATACTGTCAAGCATGGGGGTGGGTGGATGATGCTAAGGGCTTGGTTTACAGCTGCAGGACCTGGGCACCTTGCAGTCATTGGGTTAGACATTCCAAAGTCAAAACTAGGTTATCAGCAGGACACTGCTGATTGTCGTCTACCACCTGATCATTTTCAGGGGATGTACTTGTTTGTTAAGCCAGTCAACTGACATATGAAATATTCGGACATAAATAGGGATAAATAATTGTTATGTCAACACATAACAAACAACTTGGCAAATTAACAATTTAAATCTGATCTTTAGGCAGTTTATTATCAGCAGCTTGTCACACAGATAAAATATGTTCCTATTTCTTTAGCAGAGCCTGTTAAAGGCCCAAAGATAACACAAGATGATTCCAAAGGAGCTGCTTGCTAGGGCTGCATGTTATGAGGACATTGTGCAATTTCGATAGTATTGTTAAATAAATGAATATTGTGGTTATTGTATCTAGCTGCATGATGGCGCAGTTTGTAGCACTGTTGCCTTGCAGCGAGATGGTCCTGATTTTGACTCCCAGCCGGGTACCCTCTCCGGGTACTCCAGAGACAGGCACCAGCTCCCCTGTGACCTTGTACAGAAGAAGTGGGTTTGGAAAATTGATGGATGGATGGTTATTATATCGGTGGCAATACATGCTTCTTTTTCCTCACTCAATTTTCTCATCTGTCATCATGATGCTTCCAACACTCAGTTGTGAGCTTTCCTGCAGTGAGACTCCTTCCTGCAGGCTGAATGTATTACTGACGTGCAACCCGGGATGTCACAGAAAGCAAATGATGCACTGAAATCTAAAGGTTTCTGGCACAACTTCACGTACTTCCAAGGTTGGGACAGAATCGGGACAACATTCTGGTAAAGTGAAGGCTCCAGCACTTGTGGTACTGAGAACCCAGCTTCATAAATATACCTACATGTTTTAGTTTGTTGCCTACGTACGCATTGGTCTGCTACTAAAGTTGGTTTTCTAAGTGTTGCTGGGGTTATTGCATTAATAAATATTATATAATAATCAGCTCTTGGTGCCCAGACAAAACATGTCTCCTGATGTGTCCTTGAAGTCTCAACAGTTTGGCCTTGCAGCCCAAGAAATCTTGTTTCAAACTCTCTTAAGGCTGCTAGTTAGGAAAAATCCCGCTGCACCATCACAATAACGACACTACCTCCAGCTATCAGATGGCCTCGCTCCCTTCTGCACCTCAGCCATAGAGGGTATCATGGTAATTGCTTCCATAAGGGAAGTCTTGGAATGTTTTGTGTTTTGGACTTCCTGGCTTTTCCAACGTCCTCGGGGGACCCGTTGTTCTGCGGAGGTCTGGGATGATGAGGAGGCGTCCGAATTCTGCTCAGGATGTAGATCTACTCATGCTGTCAGGCTACAGGCTTGATGCAAGTAGTTCATCTAGGAGTTTAGATAAGGAAAAGACAAAGGATGTTTTTGTCCTTGATCATTCTGACGACTTACTGGAGAAAATGTGGTCCACGCTGGCAGCTTTAAAACACGGTAACCGCATTTATAACCTTTTCTCTGGTACCTTCAGTTCTCATACTGAAAAGGTTTAAAGTAGATTTATTCAAAATGTTTCTAATCAAGTGTATATAGCAGTCAGGTTGCTGCTGAGACACGGCCTCTGTTTGTGTGTTTACTCACATGCAAAACACACACTGATGTCACTGCCAAACCCATGCCTTAATGGCTTGAGATATCCTGATATGTTCCAGTCACCAGGGTGTTGTTTGGGCCTCACTGTAATTTGCAGTATGCAATACTTATTTAACTCTTGCGAGTCGCTGGCATCTCCTTTCTGCTGTGCATTGTTTAAAACAAATGTGCAAATGCCGTTAAAGTAGCTGTACATAAAGCTCTCTGCAGGCTTTAGGAGGCTGTGTGCATGAGCAACAGTTTGTATTGCAGACCTCCCACCTGCATTTAAAAATATTTTGACAACTGTAAACATGTGTGATTTATGCTGCTATTTTATAGAGAAACTACCACCCCTGAAACTATGTGCGAACCCATAAAGGCCGTTCTGATCTGAAGTGTGAAATATGCTGCAGATTTATGGTCAAATCTACCTTTTCTGCAGTTTCAGTAAACATTCAGCCTGCTGGAGGGTTAACATGCTGTTAAATCAAGGTGATGTCTTTCCATTGCAAGCTTTGTTGCAACATTGCTTGGATTTTACTAAAAGACCTAATCTAAGGAGGTTGGGACAGTATGATAGTTGCAAATTTTAAGGGGCAATAGAGAGTGCACAATCGATAGACTCACAAGCCATTTTATTAGGTACACCTCGCTAATGCTGCGTTGGACCCTCTTTTGCCTTCAGAACTGCCTTAAGTCTTCGAGGCACAGATTAGACAAGGTGCCCGAAACATTCTTTACAGATTTGGTTCAGATAGACATGATGGTATCATGCATTTGCAGCAGATTGGTTGGCTCCACATCCATCAGGCGAATCTCCCGTTCCACCACATCCCAAAGGTTCACTACGTTAACGAGATCAGTGACTAAGGAGGCCACTGGAGTACAGTGAACTTATTGTCATGTTCAAGAAACCAGTGTGAGATGATCTGAAACTTGTGACATGGTGAATCATTCTGGTAGAAGTAGCTATCAGAAGATAGATACACTGTGTTCATAAAGTGATGGACACAGTCAGCAATAACATTTGTGTAGGCTGTGTTGTTTAAACAATGTTCAACTGGTACTAAAGGGCCAAAAGTGTGACAAAAATATTCTCTACACCAGGGGTCAGCTGTCTTTACAAGCCAAAGATTTGGCCTCACTTATCAAGTTTTAACAATACTTTTCATTTCAAATGTTTTTATTGTGTCTGTTTTTTGATCAAATAAAAATAGAAAACATAAAGCCTTTACAAAAACTGATGGCATTGTTCCATACTTGTGAAAATAAAGAAAAAGAGTATGCAGTGTGTGGCTCCTGATGTCATTCTGTGTGAGGTATTGGATGAAAAAACTAAAAGAAATTAAATTAACCTTTTCGTTTAGCCCAAAATTATTCATACTTTTGGCAGATTTAGGTTTTTCAAAATTCCTTTTTTATATTAAAATGTAAATAAAACATACAATTTTTTATGTAATTCTCCTTTTACATTTTCTGTTAAGAGATAAGCCATCTTCTCTCCTATCAGAAACAAACTTCTTGACTTAAATAAAAATTACTTTAAATCTAAATGTAAATCTGCCAGAGGTATGAATAATTCTGGTCTGTATGTAAAAACACTGTTCAGTTCTATAGCATTTTTGGCCTCTATCCAGGCCCTATAGAGCCACAGGTTGTAGATCCCTGCCTTTCAGTGTTACGCCACCATCACCAGGCTGAATGACTGATGCAACACTGGACGGATCCATGCTTTCATGTTGTTGCCCTATCATCTAAACGTTGCAAATGAGATGGAGTCTCACTGGACCAGGCAACGTTTTTCTCATCCTAGTTCAATTTTTGCGATTCTGTGTGAGTTTTTGCCCCAGCTTCCTGTTCTTCGCTGACAGCAGTGGCACCTGTGGTGTTTTGTAGCCCGTCTTGATGTGTTTTGTTCAGAGATGGGATTATTTGTCCTTTGTTTGCAACGAGCAGCTATTTGAGCTGCTGTTGCCTTTCAATCGTCTGAAACCAATCTGCCCATTCACCTCTGACCTCTGACATTGACGAGGCATTTTTGTCCACACCACTGTTGCTCACTGGATATTTTTTTCTTTTTGGATCATCCTCTCGAAACCTGAGAAATGGTGGTTGTCTGTGAAAGTTGTTGTAGGTCAGCAGTTTCTGAAATGCTCAGATCAGCCTGTCAGGCACCAAAACTGTGTCCTATTTAAAGTCACTTAAATCCTTTTTCTTTTTCATTCTGATGCTTGGTTCAAACTTCAGCAAGTTGTCTCCACCACGTCTACATGCCTAAAAGCAATGAGCTGCTGCCATGTGATTGACTGGCTGATTTGTTACTTATGTAAACAAGCAGTTGAACAGGTGTACGTCTGAAAAGATGTTTACCTCCTTCCTCAGAATAAAGCAGCAGCTGCATCTTCTGAAACACTCGTATTACCTAATGAATGTTTGGTCTAATATGGGCTTAAACTCCATGTGGCTTCATGGTGTAATTGTGTGGATACAAACAGATCAGACAACAAGTAAATTAAAGATTTGTGTCATTTCACCCCTTATTTTTCTGTCCCCGAACAAATGTGAGAGGTCAGCGACATGTGTAATTAAGTCTAAGCATAAAAAACTACAGACAAGTGTTGAGGTCAAATGTTTATTCGAGCAAGGACTCTGAGCGTTTGCTCAGCTGGAAGCTGACATGGGTAACATCCTGTGATTTTCACACAGAGGATCTACTTCAAACAAGAGGCTGACAAATGAATGCATAATTGATGACACGAAAGACAGCCACCATTAGGGAACCTTTATGAAACATTTCCTGATTATTATATGATACAGAAACTTGAGCCAACCCTTGAAAACACGCTTAGTTTTACAACTTTTGAATATGTCGGCTATTGTAAAAACTGGGAATATATTAAAACTTCAAAAAAACTTGACTAATGTAAGGTTATTTGAATATTAAAACATGTATAAAGATCCAAATTCTGTTTCTCGTGTTAAAATTGTGACAGTCAAAACAGACTGAGAACAATTCAATACGTTTGATAAAAGTAGGTAAATTGAACCAATAGTAAAAATAATTTCCCTTGGAAAATGATTTATACGAGTTTAAGTCTGTGATTGTTTGATTGTATAATATTTTTATTTGTATTCTGAGGATTATTCTATATTATAATATGTTGTGTTTGTCTCACTCAATAGCTCTCTCACACATGCAGGCAATGAGACATTCATTTATCATTTTCCACAGTTATATGTATATATATATATATATATATTATATATATAATATATATATATATATATATATATATTTCTGGATAGTTTTTCTTTCCATTAAAAACTAACAGCTACCTTAATTTTGCATGAAACCATAGGAAAAAGAAAGTTTCCATGAATGTAAAAACAGTCCTGGGGAAAACTAAGTACACCGTAGCCGCTTGAATTGGATTTCAGAGGGAAAGAAGCAGTCAAGCACTATTGATTAAAGGCATTTGATTGATTGATTATCAGCAATTTATTTTAAAGATATTTTTTCAGCACTATTGTCCTTTATTTTTGACAGTAGGTAGACAGGAAAGAGGGGTAGAGAGAGCGGGGGACATTCGGTAAATTCGGTAAACCCGGGACAGCCGCTTCAAGGACTGTAGCCTCTGTACATGGTCGCGTGCTTAACCCCTACACCATCAGCGCCACGCCCCAATTATCGACAATTTTGACCAACTCTGTGAAAGCAGACATTCTGGCAGTGTGCTGGTCTGGGGGATACATGTGTCAAGAGGGAAAGACATCAGCAATGACCCTTGAGAAGCAATTTCTACTACCCTTAAATCTGGGGAAGGTTATAAGGCCATTTCCAAACAACATAAAGCGCAATCATTATACAGTGAGAAGAATTATTCAAACTGGAAACATTTAAGACAGTTTCCCATCTTCCCAGGAGAGAACCTCGCAGCAAAATAAACTTGAAGATCGGACAGTGGAATGATCTGAGCAATTACAGAAAATACAAGAGCCACATCTAAGTTAGCATTTTTACCCATTTTAGACAATTCATTTAAAACCACCACACAGCCAAGGTGGCGTATGTATACCACTAATCCCTGTTGATACACTTTCAATGCATGCTAAGGGTCATATTGGACGCCCTTTGCATCTAATGCCTGGAGTTATGCCAAATAATGCCTAAAAATGACTAATTTGCATACTAAATACACTGCTCAAAAAATAAAGGGAACACTCAAATAACATCCTAGATCTGAATGAATGAAATATTTTCATTGAATACTTTGTTCTGTACAAAGTTGAATGTGCTGACAACAAAATCACACAAAAATCATCAATGGAAATCAAATTTATTAACCAATGGAGGCCTGGATTTGGAGTCACACACAAAATTAAAGAGGAAAAACACACTACAGGCTGATCCAACTTTGATGTAATGTCCTTAAAACAAGTCAAAATGAGGCTCAGTATTGTGTGTGGCCTCCACGTGCCTGTATGACCTCCCTACAGCGCCTGGGCATGCTCCTGATGAGACGGCGACCCTCCAAAGAAATGCCACCCCACACCATTACTGACCCACTGCCAAACCAGTCATGCTGAAGGATGTTGCAGGCAGCAGATCGCTCTCCACGGTGTCTCCAGACTCTGTCACGTCTGTCACATGTGCTCAGTGTGAACCTGCTTTCATCTGTGAAGAGCACAGGGCACCAGTGGCGAATTTGCCAATCCTGGTGTTCTCTGGCAAATGCCAAGCGTCCTGCACGGTGTTGGGCTGTGAGCACAACCCCCATTTGTGAACGTCGGGCCCTCATACCATCCTCATGGAGTCGGTTTCTAACCGTTTGTGCAGACACATGCACTTTTGTGGTCTGCTGGAGGTCATTTTGCAGGGCTCTGGCAGTGCTCCTCCTGTTTCTTCTTGCACAAAGACGGAGGGAGCGGTCCTGCTGCTGGGTTGTTGCCCGCCTACGGCCTCCTCCACGTCTCCTGGTGTACTGGCCTGTCTCCTGGTAGCGCCTCCAGGCTCTGGACACTACGCTGACAGACACAGCAAACCTTCTTGCCACAGCTCGCATTGATGTGCCATCCTGGATGAGCTGCACTACCTGAGCCACTTGTGTGGGTTGTAGAGTCCGTCTCATGCTACCACGAGTGTGAAAGCACCACCAACATTCAAAAGTGACCAAAACATCGGCCAGAAAGCATAGGTACTGAGAAGTGGTCTGTGGTCCCCACCTGCAGAACCACTCCTTTATTGAGTGTGTCTTGCTAATCGCCAAAGATTTCCCCCTGTTGTCTATTTCATTTACACAACAGCAGGTGAAATTGTCATCAGTGTTGCTTCCTAAGTGGACAGTTTGATTTCACAGAAGTTTGATTTACTTGGAGTTATATTGTGTTGTTTAAGTGTTCCCTTTATTTTTTTGAGCATTGTACAATAATGTAAATCTATTGTATGTGCTGGATTCAAATGATCAATCTATGCCTAATTAAGAATCTGTTTGATAGCAAGAAACATACGATATTTTTTATTTATTTATAACTATATTCATGCAGGAAGAGTTTGCAAAGTTTAACATAAACCACAAAACCTCTGCGACAACGTCCTTTAGATAGATGAGACTAAAGTTCAGATGTTGGGCGAAGAGACACAATACAATGGTCTGAGAAAACCAAACAGCTAATCAGCTAAACAGTGATGCTGGCTTGTTTTGCAGCTACAGGACCTGGAGGCCTTGCACTGATTGAGTCCACTGCGTACGAAAGTGAAACTTTCAAACTTTTCAAATTTGGATCAGGAACAGAACAATGAACGCAAACACAGTAGCAAACCCACAGCAGAATGAACTGACAAAGAAAAGCCAAGAACTCAAGCTCACTGAAAATGTTGACCTTAAGAGGGATGTGCATAAATAGATGTATGCAGACCTCAATAAACTAAAGAAACATTATATAAAGATTAGAAGGCCAAAACTACTCCACCATGCCATTGGACAATAATAAGGCCATGCAAAAAACAGCTACTTAAAGTAATTGCTGGTACAGTGCTAAAACATTGGGTATACTTAGTTTTTACCATGACTATATTAGCATTCATGTAAACCATCTTTTTTCCTCTGCTTTGGAATCTCACAGAGTTTGTTGCACCTGATTACAGGTAAAGAAGTTGAAGATGCCAACAAATATGAATTAGAGAAAAAAAATATGAATCAAATATGAATCAGCAGGAAATCAGCCGAGTTCATCAGCTGAGGTTTAGTAAGTGCTATATTGTGTCACTTGAAGCTGCTTGTTGGTCTTCTAGTTCTGTGTTACACACCAAGCAAGAGTTTAATGCAAATACATTAGATAATAATTCAGTCCAAAGCACATTATGAGTATCCAGGCCATTAAAATCTTGAACTTTGTATCAAAATATATGTCAATATTTTCTTCCCTTAGTAATCCGCTGTTTAGAGGTTTCATTAAATCATCATTTATATCTTCTTGTTGCTTTGTTTTGCAGCTGAGAAGTGGTACAAGCGACAACTGACCTACCAGATAGTGAACTGGCCTCGCCACCTGTCCATGGGCTCTGTGCGAATGGCGGTGCAAACTGCTTTCCAGCTTTGGAGCAATGTGTCCGACCTGGTGTTCCAGGAGGCCCCCGAGGGCCCCGCAGACATCCGGCTGGCTTTTTATGAGGGGGACCACAACGATGGGACCAGTAATGCTTTCGACGGACCAGGTTAGAGTCACAGCCACCTCCTGATCAAGCGCACTTTGATTTAAAATGTATTATCATTAATCTATCCAGTAAAAACATCACAAAAGAATCACATTGATTTATTCATATATAGTTTAAAAACATACAATCACCAAGTTAATGTCCGGTGTGACGTCACCTGTGAAGAAATCATTTTTACAAAGAGGCAAACAAAAGAGACTCATGCTTAAGATTTATTTATTACATGTGACCACTGGCCGGGAACAAAATGCACCTAATTAGTCCAGCTTAGTGATATATTTGATCCTCAAATCCCAAACCCTGCATAATCCTACAGCATGTACTTTCTCTTTTAACCCTGCATAAAGAGCTGGGTGCACAGGGTAAATTCAATCTATTCCAGTTATATTCAGTTTGCAATACTGTATATATATATATATATATATATATATATATATATATATATATATATATATATAATATACATATATATATAATGATTATGGTGATAAACTGTATTCTGTCTAGGAAAACCCAGCCAATTGCATCAATATCTGACATCATAGCATTTCTTCCTCCTGAATAAGCATTTAGAGACAGTGGACAGATTGTTTTGGGTCAGTATCTTTAATGTAATCCCTCATAGTGAGCATGCATGCAGAGACCATTTAGAGGAGAACCCCCCTTTTAACAGGAACAAACCTCCATCAGAACCTGGCTCATTGGGAGCGGCTGTTTGCTGTGTGTGACCGGGGGTTTGAGAAGATTGAGCATATAGACAAAAAAAGAGACACAGAGGCACTGATCCAGGAGTACTTTCTATGATAAAGTTCATGGCAGCACTAGCTTCTTGAAATGAATGCCATCAATAACCTACCAAATATTGTTATTGGCAGGAATAGCTAATTCAATTGCTTTATCTTGGAGGAAGACAGGTTTAATACTAACGAAATCTATAGTGAGAGAACAAGAAGTTATTGGCAGTAGTATCTTCCTCCAGGAGGGTCTCACAGCTAGACGGAAGCGACAGCCCAGAAGATAGGTCATTATGTCCTCCAGCAGCCTAAGCCTATAGCAGCATAACTACAAAGATGGCTCAGGATAACCTAAGCCATTCCAACTATAAGCTTTATCAAAAAGGAAAGTTTTAAGCCTTGCCTTAAAAGTAGACAGGGTGTCTGCCTCGCAGACCAAAACCGGGAGCTGGTTCCACAGGAGAGGAGCCTGATAACTAAAGGATCTGCCTCCCATTCTACTTCTAGAGACTCTAGGAACCACCAGTAAACCTGCAGTCAGAGAACCAAGTTCTCTGTTAGGAATATATGAAACAATATGAGTGAGCTTAATTATTAAGGGCTTTAAATGTGAGAAGGAGAATTTTAAATTATATTATGGATTTAACAAGGAGCCAATGAAGGGAAGCAAAAAAATGGAGAAATATCATAGTAAAGAATTACAATAGTCCAGCCTGGAAGTCACAAATACATGGATTAAAGCAATAATCAAGACAAATCACAGCAATAAAAAACAAGTGTAATAAAATGACAAACTTTTTTTTATATTATCATGACAGAAACAGAAAACAGCACATCATTTTTGTTTAGTAAGGTTCTGCAGAGCTGTTGGCAGCAGTCATTATCTTTCCTGCAGGAGATGATTCTCCTCAGCTTCGAGTCACATGTAGAAGTTCAGGCAGGACAGTAAAAGAATATCTGAGCAGGGTCATGTTCAAAACTGAACTTCTAACATTTTTAAACAACTCCTGCCTCAGGAATGTTATAACAATTCATGCAATTACAAATGTATCATCCTTTCAACTGCTGCCTAGTTGGGCTTCATACAAAAGTTTATATGTATTTACAGTGCCTCTCAAAAGTATTCACACCCCTAGAACATTTCCACATTCAACACAAACTTCAATGTGTTTTATTGGGATTTTATGATAGATCAACACAAAGTTTAGCATAATGGTGATATGAAAGAAAAATGAGAATTTCCTTTATAAATAACAATTAGAAAGGTGTAGGGTGCATTTGTATTTTGTCTGTTAGTCCTAAATGAAATCTAGTGCAACCAACTGCCTTCATTAGTCATCTAAGTATTAAACACAGACCATCGGTGTTTAATGTAGTCTCATGGTAAATCCAGCTGTTCTATGAAAGCTTCAGAGGTTTGTTAGAGAACTTTAGTGAACAACCAGCATCTTGAAGACCAAGAAACACAGCCCAGAGAGAAGGTTGTGGAGAAGTTTAAAGGAGATTTAGTACATAAAACATCATTCCAACCTTTGAACATCTAACAAAGCACTGTTCCATCTATCACCTCAAAATGGACAGAGTATGGCACAACAGCAGACCTACAGAGAGAGATGGCCGTCCACTTAAACGCAAGAAGAGCGCTAATCAGAGAAGCAGCCAACAGGCTCATGGTAACTCTGGAGGAGCTGCGCAGATAGACAGCTCAATTTAGAGAATCCCTTGACAAGAAAAAATGTCAAGAATAAAGACATTGTTGGAAGAAGGTCAAAGAAAGACTTATTGTTGGTTCTAATGCATGTTGGAGACTAAAGTGCATCAAACATAACAAAGAATGCGCTCTGGTCATATGAGACCCAAGTTGAACTTTTTGTTTACAGGCAAAACACTAAAAACACTGCACATTATCCTGAAATCAGCACTTCACTGCTGCAGGTAAGAAACTGATTACAACTACCTGCCCAAATAAATCCAACCTTAAAGAAAATAAAAAAAACTTTCCATTTAATAGAACAGCAAACACCTAAAAAGCTACAATAAAACTAAAGAAAAAATGAAAATCTCAAGCCCACTGCACTCTTGTTAATATAAGATACTGTATCACAAACAGTTAGCAGAAAAAACATTGCTGTTCAGTTACAGCACCAATCAAAAATGATCAGGTTTTTGCAGGGGGATTAGTCGGCTGTAAAACCGTAAATATGTAATCGTCTCCTGCCTGACACGCAGGTGGGACCTTGGCCCATGCTTTCCTGCCTCGCCGAGGAGAAGCCCACTTTGACATGGCGGAGAGATGGACGCTGAATGGACACAAGGGCCACAACTTGTTCATGGTGACCGCCCATGAGATTGGACACACTCTGGGCCTGCAGCACTCCCCCGTGCGACATGCTCTGATGTCTCCGTACTACAGGAAGCTGGGCCGCAGACTGGTCCTTAGCTGGGACGATATCCTGGCTGTGCAGCAACTGTATGGTGAGAAGATGTTTGCTCTGGGTTGTAAGGGTGGGGTGGGTGCAGACTCAATGTCCAAATGACAAATCTGTCTGGCTTCAAGGACATTACAAAGGGTGGAAACCATAATAGTTATGAAAGCAGACTGTCTTTGAGGAGACCCTGAGGTAGAATAATCCTTTTGTAATGTCGTTCATTAAATCAGGGGCTGTAGGACAGGGCAAGAAAAGTTCAGACAGCCACTAGCTGCATACTGGGGTCAGAAGTTAACATACATTCATCCTGGGTCTAAATCTCATTTGGGTTCCTTTGTTCAGTGACAAGTGATTATTCGACAAACAACTTTAATGAGTTTTAAAACAAGAAATGGGTACAAAAGTTTGAATTTAATGTGTATTTTCACATACTGAGTTTTGATGCGTTTCAACCATCCGACCCAAACTGTCACCCATAGATAAAAGAAAGTTAATTAGGATGTTCAGGAAAAAAAGGAAACACCAAGGCTGACATGTTTAAGAAACTGCTAAAATCCTAGTGTCATTATCTACACGAAACACATCGACACCTTCAAGCTCCACTGAAATTTTGCAACTGGCCACATGGAAAAGCTAAATGCTTTCTTGAGAAATGTTTTATGGACAGATGAGACAAAGATGAAGCCATTTAGCCAAATGTACATAAATAATGTTCCGAGGAATTGGGGTAAGGCTTTCAAACCTATGAACTGCCTTACCCCAAAGGTGGGGGTAGTATCATATTGAGGGTCTGTTTTGCTGCTGGTTCTACTGGAATATTGCTGAAAGTGGATGGAAGACACAACTGGGTGTTTCATTATCAATGTTCTTAATGACAATGATTCCAGTTGTATATGCAACAGTGTACTTGAGCATAAATTAGAAAATACGAATTTGTGCACTCTTTTCTTTTATTTTTAAACATTTATTATGTATGTTGTATTATGAGAGCATCATGAAATAACTGATTAATATCCCCAAAAAATGAATACATGTTCATGAGAAGTGCATCTGAACTGAGCTGTACATCAGAGGCGAGCTGAGCAGCATATTTACAGCGCTTCACTTTGAGCTTGTTTTCTCAAACGGGTCTAATGAGATATTGACATAGTTCCTGAAAGCTGACTTCTGTTTGTCTTAAAGTGATGAAATATACACATTCAGGACTATTGTGTAATCAACCTCACAGCTTTAATGCAACAAGTGAGAGCCCTGATGTCAAGAGCAGAGAACTTGCTGCAGTCTTTAAATTTCTCTGAATTCCTGGCAAACATGGGAAGAGCTTCTAATCTAAACCACAACATCCCCTCTCTGTGCTGTTGGTTCAGTTTATCTTTGGAGCAGGAGGGGTCTTCTCTCTGACCTCTTATATGAAGCTTTACTGCTGTGAGTGTCAAAATAACAAACTCGAAGGCCTGTTTGTGTGTCACCGTTATCCAGAGTTTCCCTGGGAGTGTCTGTCAGCTCTATTGTGATAGGTGACTGCTGTAGGAGCATCGCATTATGACTATGTGTGTGTGTTTATAACAGCTTCTGCTTACAGGGAGTGTGCCGTAACTCCTGGCATGTGTAAGGGCAGGTTTTCACATGTGTCGTTATGCATTGTTGTTTCTTTTCCACCTTCTTGGAAAGTGGATTCACTGCAACATAAAAAAAAAACACGTCTTTTCACGTCAAACGCAGTTCCTCGGCCACCTCTGTGATCTCTTGAATCCGTGAGAAGATTTCTCTCTGCTTTGACCCTGAACCTCAGGTGCACAGCAGCTGCACTCTGCAGGAATGCCTTCATGCCTGCAGGACAGTCACACAATCATTTGTATAATTCGGCTCTGAACTTGAGAGTGGGCTGAGGAGGCAGCTCGCAGGCAGGCCGGCTCTGAGGCTCTCTCCTTTCTACTTATCTGAGGAGTCCTATCTGCTCAGGCCCTGGACACATTCTGTCCCCAGCTGCTTGAAATGGTTTTCAGAAGCATCCCTTACCCAGTCTGATTCAAAAACCAGCAACACACCATTTTACTGCTAAAGAAAAAACTGAACTGTTTGGCTGTTTTTATTGCTTCTTAAAAAGGTTTTTATTTGGCAGTCAGGTGAAGTTAAGCAAACTGCACCTTGTTTTTTTTTTTCCTGTACACTCATCTGTGTTAAATTTCCACCCTGTGGCTGTAATTTCTGCAGCTGCTCCCACATAAATGTCAAGCAGCTCATCACACAGATACAGACAGAACTGCTGGCGCTGCAGATTGAACCAGAGCTAATTGTGTTTGTAAGAGAATGGTTCCTGCTGCTTTGACTTGCTGCTGTACTGCAAGCTGATGAGGAGCATGTTTGTGGCAGATTGAATCTGTCAGTCATGAAAAAGTACTGATGTGATGTTCTGAACCTGGAATTCAATGAATAAATAGTTGTTTTTGAGCATATTTCACTCAAACAACAAAATGTTGAAAGGGTCTCTCATTAAACGTTTCTAAGAAGACACCTCTGGTTGTTACAAATGCTTGCAGAAGCCATGTGATGGTGCAGGTACTTGGTCTCTCTTTTCAGAATTTAAAATATTATGTTCTGGGTTTAGAAACACTATGAAAAACCATGGCCTGTAACACATCATGTATCTTTATCCACAAATGCAAGTTGTAGCAGTCTTCCTGTTTAAAACACCCACAATATATGAAACAAGTTGTGACTTTAGTTTAGAAAAAATAAACTGTGTGGAAAAAAAAAGTTTGACCTGTAAATTGTTTTGAAAACCGCATCTGTTATCGAACTACATTTATCTTGCATTTCAATGGGTAACCTGCAAATCTGTAAGGGAGCATTTATGCAGAATATTCATGCTACATACTGAACAGAATGTGTTTTTAGTTGTGTTCATTAATATTTTGAGACACATTACGAGACCAATAGGTTCAATTTGTATCTGATCACATAGCATCCAATTAAGTCCAGATTCATTTCAATGCATTCAGTCAGTCAGGTGTTTGGATCAATTCAGTCCAATGTATAATACAATCCACTCAAATCCACTCAATGTTGAAAGTAATCTATTTAAGGAAGGCTATCTAATTGCAGCAAGTTATTTATTGCTATCCTTCAAGCATGTAGTGATGGTAGAAAGGAACCATTCCCTTTTAACAGAAAGAAACATCCAGCAGGACCAAGCTCACCATGCATGGCCATCTGCTGCAACCGCTGGGGGTTCCAAGCATTGGAAGGGGTCACAGAAAACAATACACAGAAACACTGGACTAGGAGTACTTTTTAAGGGAAGAAACTGCATGTAGTTAATAACGGCAATGGCTGCATTCAGGAAGGAAACACAGCTAAATACAGAAGTACTGAGCCAGGAGTACTTCCTATATGTAAGAAAAACAACAAAAAAGCCCCAGAGATGGTAGAAGCAAAATTCTTGTCAGTGGCTTTATCCAGGAAAAAGACACAACTAAACACATAATCTTTGGGCCTGGCGTACTTCCAACGGGAAGGAAACAGTGAGAAAATTGCAGCAACAGCTCCATCAACAGCTGCAGCCTGAAAAAAGACACGGTTAGACAGAAGCGCTAGGCTAGATGCACCTTCTATGGTAAAGAGAAACCAACAAGAAGGTTCCTTTAAGAGAATCAAGAAACAGGTTTATGGTATTTCACAAAAAGGCAGTTTTGTTGTAAGTCGCTGAGAAATAGACTAAAGTGTCAACAGGCCATTTCCCAGAAAACCCCTCTGACATGAAGCATAACACACTGCAGGACTATTATTGAGTCTTTTATCTTCATGAAAACCTGTGAACACCTTCTCCACAAGTGCATAGAGGAAGGTTTTTGTGTTCGAGTGAAGTCAGCCTTCCAGACCTTATCTCTATACTGCTCGCCATTGTGGTGTGTATATATCTGTTTTTCCTGCGGCCTTCCTCCAGTTCATGAGGATGCTGATTTTATCCACCTCTAGCACAAATATTTGCTCAGATCTTTGCCAACAAAATGACTATAATCAAGTGTAAGCAGGCATTGTTTAGTGGTGGCCTTGTTCTCTTAATTCTGTTCTGTATGCTTTCATTTGCAGACATGTATGTATTATATAGCAATACAGCCTAAAGACAGTAGAAAGACCTTTGTTTTAGTGTTACACTTAAACAGATGTAGGTAGGGTTCCAGAGTGTGCTCCATCCTAGTCTTGTGTTTATTTCCTGTGCTGTATAATGTGATCCATCAGTTTACATTAACCCCACCACATCCTGGAAAGAACAATTTAAATGTTCCTGGTCTCCTATTTGGTTCGAGTGCCTGTTTAATCCCTCATAGCCTCTGATTTATAAAATGCTTTTAATTGCTCATAGCAGAGGGGAAATGAGACTGATCCAAATAGTCCTGAGAAATTTCAGAACAGTCATCAAAGTGACATCAGACAGCTTCTTCGTCCATGTCTTATCGGTGCCTTTACATTGACTGACTGGCTGGTTTGCTTCTGCCTTCAGGTAAACCACTGGGTAATCGCCCAGTGAGGTTGCCTGGACAGGTACTACACGCTGCGCTGCAGGAGTGGGAGTTCACAGAGCTTCAGAACCAGAACCCAGAACTGCCTCTGTATTGCCAGGGGTTCTTTGATGCCATCACTGTGGGTGAGGTTCAAATAAAAATATTGCACAAAAAACTGTCTTTTGTATCTGTCGTAATGTAAAATGCATTTTCTCCTGGGTCTTTTTGTGCGTCCAGATGAGCAGCAGACAGTGCTGGTGTTCCGGGGAAGCATGTTTTGGACGGTATCAGTTGAAGGCAGTGTGAGCGGCCCACTCCTCCTCCAGCAGCGCTGGCCTGGCCTCCCTCAGGCAATAGAAGCTGCTGCCTTTTCCCCTCTGGACTCCAAGTGGTATTTTTTCAAAGGTGCTGCTTCACTGAGCTCTTAATTGGACCCACACTTCCTTAACCTGCAGACTACCACCACATATTTGATACACCTCCCGAAATAGATTCTATTGGGCCCATTTATGGAGGGAAATGCTATTTAAAGAACTTGCCGTTCTGGGGCTTCAGCTGTGGATTTTAATTAGCTTCTCCTTTGTGCTAAAGGCTAATAAAGCGTTTGAAGCTACTAAAATGCCCTGCAGAGAGGCAACAACCTGTCTCATCAGTGTTCTCTCATCTAGTGCATGCAAATAAGTTTTATATTAGCTACTAAAGCTCTCTCAAAGCATAATTCAAACTCTTATGGGGTACATTGTATTTCCATTTAATGTTATACCCTAAACAGCCTCCATGGTGAGAAGAATCCAAACATTTTCATTCATTTATTTAACCTTTTGTTATGCTGTAACCAAGGTACAGCATAACTGTAGCAATCTACAAACAGGACCTCCTTTAGCTTTCTTACAACATTGGGTTTCTTCTTGCAGCTGTTCCATAAAGGAACATGACTAATATACTGTATGTCCTGTCAGCAGGTTCTTCCATTTGAGCTGTGAATCTCTGCAGCTCCTCCAGAGTTATCATAGGCCTCTTGGCTACTAGCCTTATTAATAATCTCCTTGCTCAGCGTGACAGTTTAGGTGGAAGGCTTTGTTTTCAGATGCCGGATTGAACTCTGTTATTTTCAGTTTAAGTTTTGTCTTTTATTTATGAACCTCAACCTGCTTTAAAATTCACTAATGTGAAAAATTCACTGCGGCCTCCACGGGTAGACCTGTTTGCTAACTAGGTAACCTCTGAAGCCAGTTGGCTGCTCTACATTTTATTTAGGCATATCAGAGTAGAGACGGCTGAATACCAAAGCACACCACACTTTTCAGATTTTAATTCAAAATAAAAGTTGAAAATTTTCTTTGGTCTTCACAATTATGTTCATTTTTATGTTGGCCTATCATATAAAATCCCAATAAAATTTTGTGAGGTTTGAAAATGATTTAGTTACTTTGCAAGTCACTGTATGATATCATTTTTTGACAGGAGCAAGAGGTTTACTGTAAAATGAGCACAGTGACAAAAAGAAACAACCTCTCAGTGAGTCTAACATGAACTTTTGCCTCATGTCCTGCAGGGAAGCGGATGTGGCGCTACACAGGCCCTGAACTGGACCCAGGGTTCCCCAGGAAGAGCAAGGAGCTGGGTCTGCCTCGCCGCCCAGATTGTGTTTTTTTCTACGCCCCACTGGGTCATATGGTGCTCTTCAAGGGCTCTCGCTACTTCGTGCTCAACCTTAAAACTCTGCACCAGGAGGCTTATTATCCCCGCAGGCTGACAGACTGGTCCGGGCTGCCGCAGGGCACCAATGGGGCACTGACCCGTCCAGATGGCAGACTTTACCTGTTCAAATATCAGCGGTTTTGGAGGTTTGATCCCATGAAGGTGCGGGTCACCAGAGAGGGCCAGTGGGCCAAGGATTTAAGCTGGACTGGCTGCAGCAATATTCCACAGAATAATAACATCCTTTGACCACCAGGGGGAGCTTTAAAATTAAAAGTGAAATTTGTCCGCATACTTGTTTCACATAAAAGAAGGCTCCTGCACTTTTAACATTAACTCATGTTGCAACTGGGTCCTGACTGACACTAGTGTGACACCCCTTTATTAAACCAAAGGTATACACCGTATTTATACTACTGAAAACAACTTATACAACGAGGTATGTGTAATTATTGTCTAACTAATGCAGCTTTGATGTGATCTGCCAAAAACAGCCAGTGTTTAATTCGCATTTAAAAAATATATATACATATATTTCAATTATAGCTTCTTCAGCGTCACCACTGTATGTGGCAGACTATATACAGGGGTTGGACAATGAAACTGAAACACCGGTCATTGTAGTGTGGGAGGTTTCATGGCTAAATTGGACCAGCCTGGTAGCCAGTCTTCATTGATTGCACATTGCACCAGTAAGACACACACAACATTATGGGTGACATACCAGAGTTCAAAAGAGGACAAATTGTTGGTGCACGTCTTGCTGGCGCATCTGTGACCAAGACAGCAAGTCTTTGTGATGTATCAAGAGCCACGGTGTCCAGGGTAATGTCAGCATACCACCAAGAAGGACGAACCACATCCAACAGGATTAACTGTGGACGCAAGAGGAAGCTGTCTGAAAGGGATGTTCGGGTGCTAACCCGAATTGTATCCAAAAAACATAAAACCACGGCTGCCCAAATCACGGCAGAATTAAATGTGCACCTCAACTCTCCTGTTTCCACCAGAACTGTCCGTCGGGAGCCGTCGGGGTCCGTCGGAACCTTCGGTCACTCATGCCAATGCCAAACGTCTGTTTCAATGGTGCAAGGAGTGCAAATCTTGGGCTGTGGACAATGTGAAACATGTATTGTTCTCTGATGAGTCCACCTTTACTGTTTTCCCCACATCCTGGAGAGTTACGGTGTGGAGAAGCCCCAAAGAAGCGTACCACCCAGACTGTTGCATGCCCAGAGTGAAGCATGGGGGTGGATCAGTGATGGTTTGGGCTGCCATATCATGGCATTCCCTTGGCCCAATACTTGTGCTAGATGGGCGCGTCACTGCCAAGGACTATCGAACCATTCTTCAGGACCATGTGCATCCAATGGTTCAAACATTGTATCCTGAAGGCGGTGCCGTGTATCAGGATGACAATGCACCAATACACACAGCAAGACTGGTGAAAGATTGGTTTGATGAACATGAAAGTGAAGTTGAACATCTCCCATGGCCTGCACAGTCACCAGATCTAAATATTATTGACCCACTTTGGAGTGTTTTGGAGGAGCGAGTCAGGAAACGTTTTCCTCCACCAGTATCACGTAGTGACCTGGCCACTATCCTGCAAGAAGAATGGCTTAAAATCCCTCTGACCACTGTGCAGGACTTGTATATGTCATTCCCAAGACGAACTGACGCTGTATTGGCCGCAAAAGGAGGCCCTACACCATACTAATAAATTATTGTGGTCTAAAACCAGGTGTTTCAGTTTCATTGTCCAACCCCTGTATGTGACCTCTGACCTGCAAATGTTCTTTATGTTCCTACATAAAGCATTAGGCCTGAAGCTTTCTACGCTGTGTAAACAAAGACTAGGCAAGAAAATATTTTAACCTTATCCTTTTTTATTTTTTTAAACATCACACAACATAGAGTAGAAACTTGATGGATTTCATTCTTTTTGTGTGATAGGCCTGTGTGCAATAAGAGAGGGCATGGTGAAGTGGTTATTTATACTTTACATAAAGGCAGGCATAAATATTACTGAGCTTTAACCTCATCAGGTAAGGGAAGTGTTTTTAATAAACCAGGCTGAAACATGAGAAAGACCTATAGCGTCAACACCAGACCAACTCTTGTGGTGAGAGATGCATTGAGTCAAACCCAAAAGCTGCTGCTGGTTTCTAGTATACACTTCTAGTATAGAGTTTAGTGTACACAGTCTAGTTGACCAGAACCTGCAAATATACCTAAAAAGAAACTGTACATGAACTGCTAAAACTCTGTGAACCTAAAGCAAACTAATGTGCGCTGTTAAAAACATCTACTCACTGTCAGCTGCTTTTATTTTTTACTTGGTGTAAAAAAAAAAAAAAATTTTCCAGACTTTGAAACATTTGTAATGTGGGTTATAGCAAATTCTTTTAAATACAATTAATAAAGTCGTATTATTGTTAAAAGTTGTTAAGTGTAATTTGAAATTTCTAGTGTCGACTTACTTTTTCTGTACAAAAACAACATATAACTAGATGTTTAGGCAAAAAAGGGATTTTGACCAGTTGTACACAAAACGAGTAAAGAATAAAAACGATTAAAAAAACTACAGCTTATAAATGTGAACTTTCATAGCTGGTTACAAATATTTATCATACAAGTGAAGGGCGGCGCTTCCAAGGATAAAAAGACATGAATATTGACTTACCTGAAGGATGTTTGTGTCTCCTAGAAATGTATATAAACGCCTTTAATGTTCTGTACCCCACCTGAGCTGTGGGATTCCTGCAACAACTCAAACAAAAAAAGAAAAAAAATTGTTGGTCAGATTAGAGATGCACCGATCGGAGGCTTGGCCAGTTTCTAATCTCTGTTTTTTGGAAACCTTTGACTGGTTTTAGTCAATTCAGATTTCTCTTTAAAAACAGGGTTTGGCCTTCCTGTCATCAGACATCATTATTTATTCATATTATGAGAACAGATATGGTCACACAGTATTTGTCAGAGCAATCTCATTAAAAACAACCTTTTATGCCAATTTCCACATATCTGTTAACATTACTAACTATAAACAGCAGTTATGTTTTTCACTACATAATGTAGATGCTTAACTTTAGGATCTCCAAAACTGGGCATAACTGGGTATACTCCAGATAAAGGCTGAAAACTCGATAGCACAAAGCAGCAACTGTGGTGCATACTTATCCTTCCTGTTATCTGCAGAAGTTTGCTTGTGGACAATTTGCTCCTCTACCATTTCGAAATGTCCCTAAGTTGTGTGCAAATGGATGTCTTAAGGCAGAAGGCTCGTCTTTATATCTGGAAAAGTTGGGTTAAAAACACCTGAATTAGCATCCAAGATATTTCCATAGAAATTTTATTTTCCTTATAAACAGCTTCAAACACATTTTGTGCTTTCTTCAATTTCATTTTAAATACCTAGCGTTGAATCTTCTTCTCTCAGTAACAACTACCACACACTGAAGAGTGCTGTTGTTCGCTCAACTTAGCAGCAGTTAGATAGTTGTTTACAGGTCAGAAAAAGATCAGCTTTTTAGGTTTTTCCATCTGAAAGCCGGCCCACTCTGATCAGTGGCCGAATTCTTGTTCATCTCTAGATGAGAGAACATTTGGACAGCCTTCCAAAAGACCTTGATGAGAAACAGACAACAAAACCACATTCACTAGGAGGCACAGGGTACATTTTACTGCTTTACACACATATTTATTAAAAGCTTCCTATCCATATACAATTTAGACACATTATAACCTCAAATCTGATGAAAAATGAGAAGACATTGCCAACTTCTTGCTAATGCAGAACTAAATACTTTTTTGGCTTATTCTGCAGTTGTCAGTCTCTTTAGTCTAAATTAATAAAATATGTTAGCCACTTCTGATTCCAGATATCTAGGTAGAAAAGTACAGGAGTAACAGTCATTTGAAAGTGCCTCTAAATCTAAACAAATGCCCCTTAAATTAGACTCGACACATACCTATAACTTAAGACTTCTACCAGTGCATTGTGACATTCATCAATGTGCAGCAGCTTTTATGAAAGGCAACACAAAGTTAACCAGATCCAGTTGAACAGTTTTTTCTCAGTACTTTGGAAGAACACAGTAAATCCATAAATGAAGATATTCAATGAAAAAGAAAAAAATATACATAAAAGGGCAAGGAGGCTTTATTAAGTAGACAAGCTACAAATCAGGGTTACAGGGTTCTCTTCTGTACTTCAAGATTTATTTACATGAATCCTTATAAGTACGGCCATACGAGCATCATTAGAAAAGGTTTTGTTCCTTTTAGTATGGATGTCTCAACGCTTCCTAACAGAGGTGTAAAACTAACACTGCATCATTTTACCCAGGTATAAACCGTCCTGAGCAACAACAAATCTTGGGTCTGACTTGGATTTCAGACTCTAATCTATATAAAATATATTTTGAAAATAACTGGGTACATGGGTACAACTGGGTAATACAGTGCCTTGCAAAAAAAGTTTAGACCAACAAAAAGTAGCGCACAATCATCAAATGGAAGGAAAAGGATGCACAGGTTGCTACATTTTTTACAAATAAAAATCTGAAAAGCTATAACTGTTTCTCAGTAGATAAATACAGCTATTCTGTGAAGGCCTCAGCGATTTGTTAAAGAACATAAAAGAAGAACAAAAGGAAATTAGATGACCACCTGAACATCTCCTGGAGCTCCATCATCTGAAAGTGGAAAGAACTGACATGCCAGGCAAGGAGATCATTAATCAGAGAAACTGCCATGAAGTTAATGCTGACTTTGGAGCAGCTGCAGAGATTTAAAGCTCAGGTGAGTGAACTATTAAAATGACTATTAGCCAGATAAATCTACCTTTAATGGGAGAGTGGGAAGACGAGTCATAAGAAGTCCTGCTTGCAGTTTGCTGTAAGCCATTTAGGGGACAAAGGTGCTCTGATCACATACAGAACACAATTATGGAGCCTGATCTTCAAAAGGTTTGGGTGTAAAAAACCAAGTGCAAAAACATTTGCTTAGGCAATGCTGATTAACAAACCAGGTGCAAATTATATTGCGTGTGCAATATGAGCCACACAGAGGGCGCAAACTTTTTAGCGCGTTTGCCTTCACGAATATGCAAAACCTAGGATATTTATGGGAAGAGGATATGGAAATGTAATCTTTTACTGCCTGCAACGGGATTTATCAAACCTGAAACGGATTGTGGGTGCTGTTTTTATGTCTATATTTAGCAAATTTGTAAGACAGGTGCTAATTGCACGCAAAATGTTGTACGCCACGTTATTTGACAAACAACACTGAACATTAACAGCCACCAAAGACCAGAAAACCATCACGGAGCCTAAAGGACATAAAAAAAAAACAAATAAAAAAATGGTCCTGTCTTGTGCTCTGTATGAAGCACATTCATGTTGTATGAAATTATTATGGGCATTTCTTGGTTTGCAATGTTTGGGTCAAGCGAGTCATATCCCTCACATATCCTGGATTTTCTAGGTTTTCTAATTGATATTTCATGGTTTAACCATCGCTTTTAGTATTTTCATGTTTTTAAATGTTTTTTACAGTTGTTTTGTAGCACTTTGAGATATATAAATGTAATTTTTAAAATTATTATATTTTTTATTACTGTTATTACCTCCAACTCCATGACTTCGAACTTCATCTTTCTTTTACGACCACTCTGCTCTGAGAGACTCTACAGCCAGTAGAGCCACAATTTCCTCCTTTAAATAGGGAAGTCTGCACCTCTTTTGCACCGGTTACCCATTGCACGCAATCTTTGTAGATCGCGCGCAACACACCCACTTATTGCACATGCAATTTTCTCTTTTGCAAAAGCGGTTTAGCCTCCTTATTTGGAATCTTTGAAGATCAGGCTTATATGTGGAGGAAAGCCAATGAAGCATCCTCATAGGGAAACATCAGAGTTTATGCTTTATGTTTATTTATGAAAAAATTCTCTAACCCAAATTTAATTAGTATCCATTTCACAATTATGCTCTACTTTACACTGGTCTATCACTTAAAACCCTGGAGTTTGTGGTTGTAACGTGACAAAATGTGTAAAACTTTAAGGAGTATGAATGCTTTAAGTAAGGCACCGTATAAAAGTTTTATAGTGAGCAGTTTAAGCTTTACTGTTTGAAGTAACCACTCGCTGGGTCTGTGGAAAGTTTCATTATTGTACAATGTGAACTTCTATCAGAGCAGTCAAGCCACTTAAAGGGTTCCTACACCTCTGGGTGAAGCACGTCACCTGCTGAGGTACTTTCTTGTGCTTTGTTCTCCACAACAGGCCTCATTTATCAGGCTGCACTACTTTGTTGTGTAGTCACTATCCTAGCTTATGCAAGAGGCAGAAATTCAGATAAAGAACTCATCGACTGGCTCTTCGTGGTTTGTGCATGCAGACAACAGCCCGGCAGTTGTCCTGTTCTCTGCCAGGAGCTTGTGTGACGGGCTTTCTCCACTTGCAGTGGTCCTGCTCGCCACTGCTGCATCTTTACAGCCACCAGAGGGCATCTGATGGTTAACGCTTGTCTGTGGCAAACATTCGGTTAATTCCTTGGCCAGTTCTTCCACAGATGAAGCCCCAACCGCTGCGGGTCTCTCAGAGTGACGAGTCCTCAAGAGGTCAATAGAGGAGGAGGAGCAAGTGATGGTTTTGACTGCAGCGTCTGAGCAAGGAGAGACGGCCACTCCCGTGTCAACATTGGTCTCTTCATCCTCTTCCAGGAGGAGACAGGAGAGAGAACGGGTGACAGAGGAGCGCAGGGGTGAATCGGGATGGTTGAAGGTGGAGAGTTGGGCGGGGCTGCTGCGTTGGGATGAGTAGCAGGAGCTTCCAGGAGGGGTGCTGCAGCAGCTCCCTGATCCCAAACTTTCTACTCCACCACATCCTCCAAGAAGCTTGTCAAGAACAGGCTCGCTGCGAGGTCTGGTTCCTGGCAAACACACATCAGGCAGGGTCACAGAAAACGTTACAAATAAACAATTGAAAAATTTGACGTGAATTTGTATTCAGCCCACTTTACTCTGAAACATCTAAATACAATCTAGTGCAACCAGTTGGGGATGTTTTTCTTCATCAACGACAGGGGAGCTGATCACAGCTAATGAGAACATTGTTGGAGCTAAAAACAAGACTGCTGCAGGCTACTAAAGATTTAAGACAGAGGTTCACCTTGACAACTCTAAACATTCTGTACAGCCAAGAGGTACATTGGAATGGTTTAAGGCATAATCAGGTGTTAGAATGGCCCAGTCAAAGTTCAGATCCAAATCAAAGAAAATTTAAAAAAGGCTCTTATGAAATCAAATTGTTTAGTTTAGCAGGCAGTAAGTACAGACAAAAATGCTAAGAAAAGAAAAAGATTCATCTAAAGAAACAGCCCCATTAAGCTTTATCTTTTAACAATCCTTACTTATTTGCCATCCATGTCAAGAATTTTGTCAAAATTCAGCATCACCATCAGTTTTGCTCATGACTTATGTTTGGATACAATTGCTCTCTTTAGATTAATTATAAATCAACACACAGAACATCTTTAAATAGTGGGAAGGAAACGAAATGAGTCCAATCCATATTCCTACCTTGCCTGTGAGTTTGCCCAGTCAGGGAAGCTGTGAGGCCGCAGGGCAGGAAGCTGTTTCCATGTCCGCTGTTCCGGAGCTGAACTCCTGGAGGGGGCAAACTGAGGCAGGTGAGGGGAAATGCAGAGGTCAGAGGTCGCTGAGGTTGAGCGGGAGTCTTCACCTGCATCACAGGAGGACAGGAGGAGGAGGGTTATGATTGCATTCTCCGTTTTGCTAGCTCTGTGGACTGGGAATCCTTTGACAGGTGAGTGAAAGAAACACTGAACATTTTGACCTATTTCAGGAGCAAAGATAACAACTAAAATGCAGACTTTTTCAGTGTTGAAGAGATGCATAAAGTCTGATTTAAAAGAAAACATAACATTTGCCATGATTTCATGGATTGAGGTCTGTCCTGGACTAATACTGTAAGGGCTTAAGATGTAACATCAGCATGCCCTCACAAGACAAGAGAAAGAAACACACCAACTACAGGAAAGGTTCAGGAAGCAGTTCACTTACTTTCTAGCAGAACAAGATGATCAATATTATTTTCAACAGTCAGGCCCAGCTAAATATTTCCATTGTAAATTTGTAATGTTTTTCAGATTCAGGTTTCACGTGCAGTGTCTATAACATCCTGGACAACTGAATACAAATGCCTCCCTGGTTTGGTTTTAATGTCTGTATGTTTCACAATTCATATATAATACAGTGGTGAAGTTGGCGTCCGATTCAGCACTGAGGTAAAGGGCTATTTCAGAGATTTCTGGGCCGCCGGACCTACCTAAATCAGCTCGTACTCGTCATCTTCTGCTACCTCCGGGACCAGATCGCGGGGGCAGCAGACTCAGTAGAGACACCCAGACGTCCCTCTCCCCAGACACCTCCTCCAGCATCTCCTCCAGGGGGAGCCCAAGGCGTTTCCAGGCCAGCCGAGAGACACAGTCCCTCCAGCGTGTCCTGGGCCGTCCCCTGGACCTCCTCCAGGTGGAATGTACCTGGAACACCTCCCGAGGGAGGCGTCCAGGAGGCATCCGGTATAGATGCCCAAGCCACCTCAACTGGCTCCTCTCGATGTGGAGGAACAGCGGTTCTACTCCGAGCTCCACCCTGACGGCCGAGCTCCTCACCCTATCTCTAAGAGAGTGCCCGGCCACCGTAAGGAGGAAGCTAATTTCAGCCGCTTGAATCCAGGATCTTGTTTTTTTGGTCATGACCCAAAGTTCATGGCCATAGGTGAGAGTAGAAACGTAGACCGACCGGTAAATCGAGAGCTTCACTTTTCGGCTCAGCTCTCTCTTCACCACAACGGACCAGCACAGTGCCCCCATTACTGCGGCAGCCGCACCGATCCGTCTGTCGATCTCCCGCTTCATTCTCCCCTCACTCGTAAACAAGACCCCAAGATAGTTGAACTCCTCCACTTGAGGCAGGAACTCGCCTCCAACCTGATAAGGACAACCCACCCTTTTTCGGTGGAGAACCATGGCCTCGGACTTTGAGAGCTGATCTTCATCCCAGCCTCTTCACACTCTGCTGCGAACCGCCCCAGTGCATGCTGTAGGTCTTGTCTAGAGGGGGCCAGCAGGACCACATCATCTGCAAAAAGAAGAGACGAAATCCACTGGTCCCCAAACCAGACCCCCTCCAGCCCTTGGCTGCACCTAGAAATCCTGTCCATAAAAGTTATGAACAGGACCGGTGACAAAAGGCAGCCCTGCCGGACTCCAAAATGCACCGGGAACAGGTCTGACTTAGTACCGGCAATGTGGACCAAACTCCTGCTCCACTTGTGCAGAGACCAGATGGCCCCTAATAAAGGGCCCCTGACTCCGCACTCCTGGAGGACCCCCCACAGGACACCATGAGGCACACAGTCGAATGCCTTCTCCAGGTCCACAAAACACATGTGGACCCGGGGTCCGGGGCAAACTCCCATGAACTCTCGAGTACCCTGCAGAGGGTGTAGAGCTGGTCCAGTGTTCCATGGCCGGGACGAAAACCACACTGCTCCTCCTGAAGCCGAGGTTTGACTATCGGCCGGACTCTCCTCTCCAATACTCTGGCGTAGGCCTTACCAGGGAGGCTGAGGAGTGCGATCCCCCTATAGTTGGAACACACGCTCCAGGTCGCCCTTCTTATGAAGAGGGACCACCACCCCGGTCGGCCAGTCCAGAGGCACTGTCCCCGACCACCATGCAATGTTGAAGAAGTTGTCAACCATGACAACTCCACAACATGCAGCGACTTGAGGTACTCCGGGCGGATCTCATCCAGCCCCAAAGCCCTGCTACCGTGGAGCTTTTTAACCATCTCGGTGATGAAAGAGTCCAACTCCGAGTCCCTAGCCTCTGCTTCCACAAGGGAATGCGTGATTCCAGGATTGAGGAGATCATCGAAGTACTCCTTCCACCGCCCGATAATGTCCCCAGTCGAGGTCAGCAGCCTCCCACACCTACTGTAAACAGTGTTGGCAAAACACTTCTTCCCCCTCCAGGGCGCCGGACGGTTCCCCAGAATTGCTTCGAGGCCAACCGGTAGTCCTTCTCCATGGCCTCACCAAACTCCTCCCAGGCCTGAATTTTGCCGCTGCCACAACCCAGGCCACGGGTCACGCTTGGCCTCACGGTACCCGTCAGCTGCCTCAGGAGTCCCACAGGCCAACCACAGCCAATAGGACTCCTTCTTCAGCTTGACAGCATCCCTTACTGCCGGTGTCCACCACTGAGTTCGGGGATTGCCGCCGCGACAGGCACCGCAGACCTTAAGGACACAGCTACGGGCGGCAGCAACAACAATAGACACGGAGAACATGGTCCACTCAGACTCTATGTCTCCAACCTCCCCCGGAGGTGGGAGTTGAATACATCCCTGGCCAAGGGCTCTGCCAGATGTTCCCAGCAGACCCTCACTATACGCTTGGCCCTGCCAAGTCTGTCTGGCTTTCTCCTCTTCCAGCGGATCCAACTCACCACCAGGTGGTGATTAGTGGACAGCTCCGCCCCTCTCTTCACCTGAGTGTCCAAAACATGCGGCCGAAGGTCTGAAGACACAACAACAAAGTCGATCATCGACCTCCTGCCTAGGGTGTCCTGGTGCCAAGTGCACTGATGAACACCCTTATGCTTGAACATGGTGTTCATTATGAACAATCCGTGACTAGCACAGAAGTCCGATAATGAAACACCACTCGGATTCAGTTTGGGGAGGCCATTCCTCCCGATCACGCCTCTCCAGGTGTCACTGTCGTTTCCCATGTGGGCGTTGAAGTCCCCCAGCAGGATAACGAAGTCCCCTAGGAGGGGCCCTATGCAACACCCCCAACAGGGACGCCAAGAAGCCCGGGTACTCCGCACGACCTGTCCCCAACCCGAAGGCGCAGGGATGCTACCCTCTCATCCACTAGGGTAAACCCCAACACGAGACGGCTGAGCTGAGGGGAAACAAGCAAACCCACCCCAGCTTGCCGCCCCTACCCGCGGGCCACAGAGTAGAAGAAAGTCCAGCCCCTCTCGAGGAGCTGGGTTCCAGAGCCCATGCTGTGCGTGGAGTTGAGCTCGACCATTTCTAGACGATATCTCGACCTCCTGCACAAGTTCAGGTTCATTCCCCCAGCGAGGTGACATTCCATGTCTCTAGAGCCAGCCTAAGCCTCCGGAGCTCGGGTCGTCGAGGTCTCCACCTTCGTCTGCTGCCCAATCCTCTTTGCACCGGTCCCTCATGGTTCCCCCTGCAGGTGGTGGGCCCACTGGGGGAAGGCCTCGCGTCTCTCGTTCGGACTTGGCCCTGCCGGGTCCCGCGAGGAGCAACCCGGCTACCAGGCGCTGTCCGATGAGTCTCGCCCCAGGCCTGGTTCCAGGTTGGGACCCTGGCTCCCGCCGTACCAGGTGACGTCACGTGCCTTGATTTTGTGGTCCTCATGATGGCGTCTTGAACCACTCTTTGTCTAACCTGTCACCCAGAGCCTGTTTGCCATGGGAGACCCTAGCAGGGGCATTTAGGCCCAGACAACATACATTTCCTTTTATTGCATTTTATTGGGATTGTATGTGATAGACCAACCTAAAGTAGTGCATTATTAAAATCTAATACAAATACAAATCTAAAACATGCATTTGTATTCAGTACCCTTTGCTGTGATACCACTAAAGAAAATCCAGGGCCACCAATCGCTAGAGAGGTTAAATACAAACGCACACAAAACTGTTCAGATGTTTATTTATAATAACTTTAAAATATCATGTAAACTTTGCTTTCAACATACGTAGCACGACTACGAGATAGAGCAACAAACGTGCTACGTGTGTTGCTCTATCTTATTAGAATACATTAAGGTTTGTAGATGTAACAAAACCAAACTAAATATACATCAGTGCACAACAAATTTTGGATTATAGGATCAGGAATCTTCAAACGAAGACTTTTATAAATCACCACACATTAAAACACTTAATATCCTAAACTTACTTGAAAGAGAACCTTGTTTCCATCCAGGTCTTCTGTCTGCCAGCGTGTAGTGCTGATTGGGGTGCAGGGGTTGGGCAACAGGGGGACTAGCTGTCCAATTTCTTCCACAGTGAACTGCAGCACAGCAGAACTGCACGCTTCCACTCCGACCCCTGGAGAAAGCTGCTTTAAGGCCAGCTGAAGGCACAGGCCGGGCTCTATGTAGCGAGGACAAAAGGGAGCAGCAGGCACACAGCGACAAAGCAGAACAAAACAGAGGAGCAATATGTTCTGGGAAACCATTTAAAACCAGTAACTTTGTTTCTCACATAAATGACGGTAAAAGAACATAAATCCAACCTGTGTGGAGGGTGAACCAGCAGAAGCCGGCCTTCTGCTCCTCAGCTTGACGCTGCATTACAGTCTCATAAAACCTCACAGCATCTTCATAGTTGTCGCAGCTGCTGTACAACGTAATACGGAGGATTTCTCCCCCACAGTGCACAGGTCGCACCCCCCACACAGGCATGCCCACGCCCAGACTGTAAAAGTCTCTGCTCGGCAGGAGGTAAGGCCGCAGCAGGGCGTTCGAGGGGGAACTGCTGGAAGTTATGTGGATCCCTCTGGTTCGGCTGCCACAGCTATCAGTGTGATGGTACTGCCAGGGGGGCCGCTGGAAGAAGTCCAGCACTTTAAGGATTCGCTCCTCTCCATAGGCTTCGTGAAGGAAGAAGGTGATGGCCAGAGAGGGGTAGCCTGATGAATTTTAGACAAAAGTGTGATTTCGCTCAAGCACAAAGAAAAGCAGAAACCGTTAGGGCTGTCTCTTGTAATAAACAGTTTACGCTAAATTACAGTTAAGCAGCAGTGGATTGCAGCACGTTCCACATTTTCCCTAATATCTTGTTTTCAGCCCTCAAACTCACAATTTTCGTAAAAAGGACACATACGACTGAATAATTATATGAATCCCTGGCAATAAAAGATAGGAGTCTCTTGAAATCCTCACCTGCCACAGTACAAATGCGGGTTTGAGCTCTAAAAGGGGAAGCCCTCTCTGATACGTGGAAGATACGGAGGCTTGGGCACAGCCAGCGCAGCAGACGGTCCAATGTCTGCTGCAGAAGCATAGAATCTCCAGGGTTAGCTAGCAGATGCAGGTTTATCGGCAAGAGCAGCTGCTGCTGCCTGGGCCACCTGCTCATGAGGTCACCTAAGGTTAAAACAAGCACAAAATGCACCATAAAAATAAAATAAAAATGTACACCCTAAACATACTGCTTAGTCATTTTGAACGCATGTAGAACTGTAAGCATTCAGCGGCACACCATACTTCTATAGTTTGTTTTTTGGCAAGAATGAACCTTTTATTGATTTGGAAAACGGGATGAGAAGCTATGAAGAAATATACTTTCAAATCTCCTGTCTGTTTTATATAAAAATCCATAGTTGCGAGTTAAATTAAATATAGAAAGTCAATGTAATTGTATAGACAAACTATGAACAAGTTCAAAGAATGCATACTTTTTAAAGTTTGTTAAAGTGAACAAAACAATCCTTATAGTACCTCTGACTCGTATCTGAGTAGATAAATACTTACTGGCAGACGATGACATTCTGCTGCAGACAGATCTGAAACATAAAGGGAAAAATACGTGAACGGGCGGGAGAAGCAAGAAATACTCTGCCATCTTATTGGTTAAAAAGAAATGCAAAGGTTGAAGAGCAAAATATGACTACAAATAATAAAATATAAATAAAATAATAAATTGGATAGATGGACAAATGTATAATATTGTAAATAAAAAATGATGTTACAAACTCGCAGCTGAAAACATCTATGCAGACAATCTAAACATTGTTGCCTGCTTATTTTTAAAGATTGCTGATTAAACGCTCAGTGTCTTTCATAATACAGAACACCTAAAACAAAACAGCTATAAAAAGCTATGAAAAACACAAAAAACTAATCCCATCTTGTGTTTAAAACAAACACAAAACAAGTCAATATTAAGAAACTAAGAAAACAAAGAAATACTTTTGACGTTTGATTTATTTATAGTAATATTGAAAATGAACTCAATGATTTGACAGAATAAGAAAAAATTTAATTTAGCATAATGGTAGGATGGATGGATGGATGGTAATACTAAAAATAAATAATCTAGTAAACAGCAATTATATTGGCTACAATAAATACATTCTAGTTGTAATAATAAAAATCATAGCACCATCACTACTTGTGACAATGATACAAATAAAATAAAAAGAAAAACAGAAAAACAAAACAAAAAAAAAAACCAAAACGTGTACACTGTTACAACCTATGTATCGGCTCTGGTAATTTCTAGAGACTCAGAATGTCTCAGATAACAGTTCGCAAATAAAATAAAAAAATTAAGTTTCAAATAAAATATGAAATAAAAGTTAAACTTGTAATTATAACTTAATTAGATAAAAAAATTGTAACTACTACCACTATTAATAATAAAGTTACAAACGTGCAACAGAAAGTCTTAAGAAAGTGTCTTAGATAATACAGAAACATCTGTATTAAGGTTGTTTCTGTCTTTCTGAAAGAAAACTCTGTCAAAGATGAGAAACACAAGGATCTGTCGCCATCTTGTGGTCATGTCGGCTTGGAAGCCAGCCCGCTGCTGCGGTCACCATGACAACATTTTATCTGTTGTTAGCTTGCAAATGCTGGAAAAAAGGGGAAATTACAGGAAAAGACGACACATATGTAAGAGAACTGTGTACTTTAAGCGCCAACAAGGTTTAACAACAACGAAATAGTTTAGACTTTTACATCTGAAGCCAGTTATGTGGATTTCCGGGCCAAATGAAGCCCCAATGTGTGCTAAAAAGCGAAGTTAATCGAGTACGCGTTTAGCCTGAAGCTAAAGCAGATACTCACTCGGCTGTGTCAGCTCCGGAGTCCACGTTTTCATCCCCGGCTCTCCGCAACATCGCCAGGTTCACTTTCGTACATTTGGGCTCCGAGCTTAAAGTTTGAGCAGCATTTCCAATAATCCGACTCAGGGGTGTAAAACATCCTGATTTGTTTCCACAGCCATCCAAAGTGGGGGAAACAAGAGAGACTGGGATCTTACTGGGACACTGACGTCACTAGGCAACCGCACACCGTTAACATAAAAAAATGGAAAAAAGGAGATTTACTAACTTAAGACCATACAACAAACACAAACATAAAAAACGAGAGCAACCTCCTTATAGAGTTGAGCGAAAATACAGTCTTCACTTTGTTTATATAGCAAATTCTGAGCGAAAGGGAGCAGAAGGAGAGGCGCGACTTTAAATCCAAAGCCGCCTATAATAATGATAACCGAGAGCAGATGGCATGGATCCCACGATATGAAAGGACAAAGGAGACAGCAGACGGCCTGGACAGATAGGGGACGTGTTGACGGGGGGCTCTTCACCCTGGAAATGTCAGACCTTGTTTTCTCAGAGCATTAAGCCTGCGATCGAAAGACAAGTTACATGCACACCCAGGAATAAGGAGGCGCTTTAAGCTAAAATCTATGAGTAGTCAGGTTAACCTGCAAATCACGAAATAAAACAGGGATATTTGCTGATCTGTGGAAATTTGTTACTTTTTTTCTCTTTAAAAGGCAAAGTGTTAAAATATAATAAAGGAGGACAAAAATAATAAGAGAACTTTACTGCCTGTAGGTCTAAATAAACATTTTTTTTAATCAAAACCCTTAAACTTTCCCACATTTTTTTATACCAACCAAAGATTTTTAGGTATTTTATTTGGATTTAATGTGACATACTGACATGAAGTGTATCAAATATGTGAAGTGGAATGAAAAAGTACATGGTTTAAATTTGTTTTACTAATGAAAATCTGAAAAGTGTGGTGCACATTTGTATTCCGCCTAGTTTACTCTGATAACCCCAAATAAAATCCAGGATAGTCAAATGCCTTCAGACGTCACTCAATTAGTAAACAGTCAACTTGTGTGTATTGACTCACTTGTGAAAGAAGGTTCTCAGGTTAGATGAGACCAAACCAAACTTTTTGTCCAACATGCAAAACAGTGTGTGGAGGAAAACTAACACTGCACAAAACATACATGGAAGTGGTAGCATCATGCTGTGGGGATGGTTTTTTTCAGTAGGGACAAAGAAGATGGTCAGAGTTGATGGAACATGGATGGAGGTAAATACATGGTGATTCTGGAAAGACCTGCGACTGGGTTGGTGGTTCAATAACCCCTAAATCTACAACCAGAGCTACAATGGAATGGTTTAGATTAAAAGCTTTTACTGTAACTAATTATATGTGCTCTCTTTCAGACTCCAAAACCTTTGAAAACTGGTAAAGAGTTTTCTGTTTCTTTTCTTTCTAGGTGAAAACGCAAAAGGGACTACATCCTTTAAACATTTATTTTTTTCCCTTCCCATAGAAAGTACTCCTGGATCAGTGCTTCTTTGTTCTTTTTGTGTTTCTCTGCTCTGTTTCCCCTCAAACCCCCCAGTCCGTCGGGGCGGATAGCCGCTCACACCTGAGCCTGGTTCTGCTGGAGGTTTTTTCCCTGTTAAAAGGGATTTTTTCCTCTCCACCGTCCCCAAAAACATGCATGCTCAGTATGAAGGGATTGCCAAAAGTCAATGGAAGCGACTGTCCCACTGTCTCTACATGTTCATTTGAATAAATAAGTGAATCTGACTTCACTGTTCAATGGGTTTTAGTTTTTAAATTGGAATGTACAGGGGTTGGACAATGAAACTGAAAACACCTGTCATTTGAGTTGGGGAAAAGGTTTCATGGCTAAAATTGGACCCCCCTGGTAGCCAGTCTTCATTGATTCCACATTGCACCAGTAAAAGCAGAGTGTGAAGGGTTCAATTAGCAGGGTAAGAGGGGCACAGGTTTCCCAAAAAATTTGAAATGCACACAACATTATGGGTGACATACCAATTTTCAAAAGGGGGACAAATTTTTGGGGTGCATTTTCTTGCTGATGCATCTGTGACCAAGACAGCAAGTCTTTGTGGGGATGTATCAAGAGCCACGGTTTATCCGGGTAATATCAGCATACCACCAAAAAGGACAAACCACATCAAACAAGGATTAACTGTGGACGCAAGAGGAAGCTGTCTGAAAGGGATTTTTCGGGTGCTAACCCCGGGTTTGTATCCAAAAAAACATAAAACCCCACGGCTCCCCAAATCACGGCAAAAATTTAAAATTTTGCACCTCAACCTCTCCTGTTTCCCCCAGAACTATCCGTCGGGAGCTCCACAAAAGGGTCAATGTTACAGGGGGCTGGGCTGCTAATAGCCAAAACCTTTGGTCCCTCATGCCAATCCAAAACGTCCGGTTTTTTCAAGGGGCCAAGGGAGCCGCAAATCTTGGGGCTGGGGAACAATGTTAAACATGGTTTTGTTCTCTGATGAGTCCACCTTTACTGTTTTCCCCACATCCGGGAGATTTACGGTGTGGAGAACCCCAAAGAAGGGGTACCACCCAATTTTTTGCATGCCCAGAATAAATGGAAATGGGGGGGGGGATCAAGTGATGGTTTTGGGCTGCCATATCATTGGCAATTCCTTGGCCCTTTTAATTTTGTGCTTGATGGGCGTGTCACTGCCAAAGGACTACCGGGGAACCCCATTCTTGAGGACCATGTGCATCCAATGGTTCAAACCCTTGTATCCTGAAGGGGGTGTCGTGTATCAGGATGACAAAGCACCAAAAACACACAGCAAAAATTTGGTGAAAGATTGGTCCTGATGAACATGAAAGTGAAGTTGAACATCTCCCATGGCCTGCACAGTCCCCAGATCTAAATATTTTTTACCCCTTTTGGGGGTTTTTTTTTGGAGGGCGAGTCAGGAAACGTTTTCCTCCCCCAGTTTCACGTAGTGACCTGGCCACAATCCTGCAAGGAAATGGCTTTAAAATCCCTCTGACCACTGTGCAGGACTTATGTCATTCCCCAAAGCGAATTGACGCTGTATTGGGCCCGCAAAAGGAGGCCCTGCACCATACTAATAAATTATTTGTGGTCTAAAACCAGGTGTTTCAGTTTCATTGTCCAACCCCTTATGTACCTGACTTTGTGAAGTGCCTTGAGATGACATGTGTTTGAATTATTATTATATAAATAAACTGAATTGAATTGATTATAGCATGCTCATGTTTTAATATGGTCCAGTCAAAGTTCAGACAATCTGTTGCAAGAGGTAAAAACTGACACTTAGAGCCCCTCTTCATCCAATCTGACTCAGATGGAGCCTATTATGTGAAGAAAAATAGGCAAAAAAAAACAAAACAGTAATGTTTAAAGATGGCAGCAATACTTATATATTATAATTTACACAAAGGGTGCTTCTACACAGTACCGACTCATGAGTGTCACAAATGCATGCCAGATTTTTATTTGTGAAAGTCTTTTAAAACCCATGTAAAATTATACCCGGTTCCTTCCACTTTACAATTATGTGCACTACTTTGTGGTGGTCAACCACAAAATCCCCATACAAAACATTGAAATTGTTGTACCTGTGAAAAGGTTTAAAGGTAGTTTAAGTGTAAGGCACTGGATGTACACAAACTACATTATTTGTTAGATCAAAGTCCATCTTACAGCATTTACTTTGGTCCTTATTTAAAAATACGGGAAGAAAAGTCTCAGTCTGGGGTACAGAGCAATACTACGGTCCACTTTGTGCCCATTGAAAAATCCTATAAGGATTTTAGTACGCCGCTGTAAAAGCTGCAGTTTTGCCTTAACAGTTAAAAGAGCCACATAAACCAATAAAAAGTTTGACATGTTCTAAATGATTCTGGTCTCGACTTTGCTGATGCCCAATACTTGTTTACAATTCTGTTTGATCAGTGGGAACAGAAATGACTTCGATAGAGACTACCTGCTCAAACAGGTTTAAACTGTGGCCAAAGTATAAAAATCGTAATGCTAAAAGTTGAAGGGCAAGATTTTGTCAGAACAAAAATTGCAACTGCTGCTTTATATACAGTATAAAGCTAGTAGCCAAAATGTCTGTAAAATCACCTCAACTTATCGTCAGCTTTCATTTACATAAATTTGAAGTTCGCGTTCCCAAAGACAAGCTTCCACAGGGACCTGTCTCAGGTGACATCACAGAAGGTATAAGGTATCGAGTTGCGAGTGTTTTTCTTTATTCAATGCTGTTTTATTAGCATGTTTTAAAATCAAATCCCCCTTTTGATTTGCAGTGGTGTTCTAAGCAGCAAACAGTTTGAGCCAAGTTCTGGCAACAATTTGGCAAGAATTACCTGTTTACAACAAATACCAGGGAGAGACTGGAGCAATTTCATTCTCAAAGCTCTTCAGCTGTCTTTTCGAGCCAAGTCGCTATAAAAACAATTCAGACTGGACGATCTGTTCCCCTCTGATCATTTTTTAACCCCAACAATGTTTCTGGATAGTAAGGCTTATACCATCACCGTCATTTGAGTCGACACCAGAAGGAAGAATTGCCACTGTACTGGCAAATCAAGCAGAATATGACATTTACTGGCAACTTGGCATGAAAACCAATCAGATGGAAAAATTCCAACAGGAATATAAAGAAATGAAGATGATCATTTTCATTGTCACCTTTAGCTTCAGATAATCCATCCATCATTGCTTGTATGTAAACCAGCCTCTGGTTTAAACATGCAAAGCTGAACCCCTTTGCAACTCGATGCTTTGGGTCCATATCGAAATCTTTTAAAAGTCACTCATCTACTATAATGTTTAAAGCTTTTAATGTTTATGTAAATTTGGTAGTGGAAAAAAAAAAGCCCCTGACTGGAATCCTTGAATTAAGGACACTGGTAACAAGTATTTCAGATCCTCACTGAAATCCAGTTCACAAGTTAGATAACTCATGCAAACCAAAAAAATATGATTTTTTTTGTAACTACATTTATTATGATGAAAACAAGGCCCTGTACAATCCACCTTCGCAGAGTACAATTATTATTTTACAATTTGTACACATTTGGAGCATGGTACGCAACTAGTTCCACCTGTTCAAAATGTATTTGAGAAGGAAAATAAAATCTTGAAAACCTGCACCACAACTAGCCTTTCTTTAGAAGAGATCATTTTTGGCTGATCACACCAGTGCCATGAGAAACCAAGTTGACTTTTAACCTTGTTATTCCCCCGATGGAGCCACGAGATAAACGTATGCTTTAAACCACCAGGTGTTGATATTTCTACTCACCAGAACAGACTCGGCCACATGACTGAAAATGGCATTGAATGTTTGTCAGCTGTGAGAGAGGTGCGCTCTACTAAGATATAAAATAAACCCCCCAAAACAGTCAAACTTTCTGAATAAATTAAACAACTATCACCGTTTCTGAAATATCCAAAAATGTATGTTTTTTTTACTGCTGTTGTAAAACAGGTCGGTACCAGTTACCACAGTTCATGTTTTTTCTTTAAATCTAAAAATCCTCTGTGAGGAAAAGGCCAAGACTGTCCATCGACCTGTACAGCCATTATTGTGCCACAAAACACAAACACACCGACATCAACATTTAAAACAGGGGAGTGAGTTCAAATGTTTTCTCCATGTCTCCATGTAGCCCCGTGTTTGCTATTCATAACTGTTTGTAACTAACTGGCAAACAGACAGGTCTCTCCAAAGGCCACAAGAAACTGGAATTGTTTTTGTTTGTTTGTTACAAAACTATATTCCCCTCTTTTCATTTCTTTTAGCAGAAGAGATCTAATATTGCTAGAAAACTTCGCCATCTTTTGCATGATGATCACTTTTTTTTATGTTTATGGAAGAAAGGTTAAGCTTCCCAGTGTGTCCCAGAATCAACGAAAGCGCTTCCAAAGTCCATTCAGACACGTAGCAGTCCACAAAAACAAGGACCTCAGTTTCAACTTGATGCTAGCTTTCAGTGGATTTACTGGTTATGCTACATAAGTGTACACTTTACGGTCCTCCGGTGTTCTTGCCAAATATTCCCTCTCAATGAGTCCTTCAATGCGCTTCTTGATGACTACCGGACTAGGAAGGAATCGTGCTCGCAACTGCTGTGTGACCTGTGGAGACACGGAAAGTGGAAATAAGAACCAAAACGCTGCATTTCTCATTATACTGTCATCACTCTGAGCCTATGACGAGTAAAATCTGTTGGTTTATTAGCCGATTTTAAAAACCCTTTTGACTTTCAGAAAGACCAAACTAAATTAAAAAAACAAACGTAAATGAGAAGAATTGTAATAAAAGCTGTGTGAATGCAGTAGCTGATCTGCTGCAGTAGTTGAATTAAAGCAGAAACAGTTGAAGAGCACCAAATAGTATCATGCTTCTTTATGCAGGTTTTACTTACCCAAAACCTTTCAGCCATGTTTTATTAGTTTTAATCCTAGTTGGTAATGGATGCATATCATCATTTTGTGTTTGAAATGATGTAATATATTCATAACAGCAGTAAGTTGTAATTAAATAAAAAAAGCAATTGTGTTTGAATCAGTTTGTGATCAGTGATACATCCATTTTACAAAATTCACAAAAAAAATTATAAATGTGTGCAGTTTTCCCTTTTTTGAATGAGTGTGATTTTATTTGTCAGTAAAACCCCAAAGTAATCAATAAGGACAAAAACCTGAAGTGGCAGCTAAAGATAAAGGTTATTATCTAAACTTAAATCAATGTAAAATGCTCTATATTTTCAGAGATATACTTTTTTATTGTTGGATAACAGAATCAGATATAAAGTCTAGAAACAAACATTTTTACATATCCAATTGTCCTTTATAAATATCTGGACTTGAAAATGATAAAAATCAAAATCCACTCTCAGGACTGAGTAGGAACCGTGTTTAATAATATAATGACGTCTTATTCACATTCGGAGGCAGAAGCAGTGGTTCCCTCTGGAGAACCAGTAGAAATGTGATTCTGGACATCAGAAAATTACCCTGAAGACTCTTCATTAAAGAGAAGGAAATGTACAAATGTCTTCAAGAGAATGTGGACTTGCTACATTTTCGTCATTTATTTTTGCCTCCAACGTTCACTGTCTTACCTCTGCTACTAGGACGTTGTGCTGCATCTTCTTCCTAGATTTCATGATGCGAACAATGGCAGCTTCAATCTCATGCTTTCGGTCGTCGTCAACCTTTTGTCGCGTCTCTTTCCTCTCTGGATCAGACTCTCCCTGCTTAGCAGCCACTACAAGAAGTACAACTAAGTTATTGCATGAGGTTCGACTAAAGGAATACCTGCTTTAACTCCAAGTTCACAAGCTTAATAAAGACTGGAGAACACCAGAGGACATCTGCAAGATTTCTCAATGCCTTTTGTGTCTATGGGAGGCTTTAGGTTTATTACTGTCATCAACAGCGATAAACGGGTGCCTTCAGAGTCCAGTTGAAAAGATTTCAACTCAAACTTAAAACTAAATGCAAAATTTACATTTTACCTGCAATCCAAAACAAAGAAACCTAAAGCTAAGATGAAGAAACCCCAAAAGTGTGAAAATTCACTTTATTCTTATAATAAAATACAACTCAACCTCTAACATATAACACATAACTATCAAAAATTTGTGGTGTAGCAATCGATCGGCCGGGTACAGGAATGGGTTTATTTTCTCCATCGTCTCTGACTGGTGATCCGCAGGTTCAATATTTCTTTCTCTACTTTAATTAAATGCATCAAAACTAAGATCACCGAACATTTTAGGCTATAAACACATCAGCTAACAGATATACTTTGATGCATGTTTGAGTTAAATGAAAATCTGATGAAGAGCAGGGAATAATGCTGTGATGCATAACTGAGGGTCATTTTGTGATTACGTCCAATTCTGTTGGATGTTTTAAGTCTCTATCTGAAACTTTGTATGTCCATATTTAGTCTTAGTTTTCTTTAGATAAATACATTTTTAAAAAGCATGTGAATCTGGGTAAAATAAAGGTTTGTTGGCCTCATTGACCTCATTTAATATGAATGGACACAAAGAAAATTGAATTCAAAATACTGCATCAGGATCAAGTTTTACTTTTAAGTCTTCCTAACAGCAGCTATAAACATGGTGAACCGAGTACCTGTCTGGATTTTGACCCGGTGCAGTTTAGAGGTAAACTGGTCATTGACTGTAAACACGTGACCATTTTCAATCTCCTTGGACTTGGGCTCTTTAGTAAGAACTCTCTGAGTGGGCTTCCCACAGGCCAGAGACTGCAGCGCTCGCACCAGCTCCCTCTCAGGGATATCCGTCTCCTGCTGGATTTCCTGCATTATAAAAACAGTCAGCTTGGTGTCATTACAAAACCGTTCTAACATACCAGAGACAGGAATCTGAAACTTTTCTAGCTGAAATTATGCATATTATATGAAAAGAGAAACACTGTATATGTTAAAGTAAGGAGGAAAGTAGGGCGTTGCGTACCTCAAAAGTGGACTTCTCCCTGTTGTTGAAGAGCATCAAAATGGTCATCTGAAACGTAGACACTTGCAGGATGTGCTTTCTGGTGTTGGAGCCCGTCACCTGAGCTCCGCCCACTCCAACCTCTGACCCGTCCTCCTGTCGATACATTATGAGCTTGTTACGGATAAGAACTACACAGAAATATGAAGAACAGAAAATAAGAGGTCACAAAAATATGACCTAAAGACTGAAGTTATTTCAGCTTCAAATATGGGAAATAAAAAAATTATTTAAAGTTTCATTTACTTTAACATTTGTTTTACAATTAAATCCTATATAAACACAGTTAGTGCTGTAAATTAGAATTTGCCAACTTTCAGTTTCTGCCTTTTCTCACATTTAAATGTTTCAGATAAATGAATATCAATGTCACACAAAGATAACCTAAGTAAATAAAAAATCTCAAATAAAAAGATTTCAATGATTCAACTTACTAAAGGGGAAAGGTAACCAAACCAGGCTAGTCCCATGTGGAAAAAGTAATATGGCTCCCCAGACCAACACTGACCCACCACCAAACAAATGATGCTGAACAATGCTGCAGGCAGCATAACGTTCACAGCAGCTTCTCCAGACCCGTTCAGGTCTGTCACATGAGCTCAGAGTGACCCGGCTCTTATCTGTGAAAGGAACAGGTCGCCAGTGCTGAGCCTGCTAGTTCTGGTGTTCTCTGGCAATGGCCAGTCAAGCTCCGAGGAGCCAGTCAGTGAGCACAGGGCCTACAAGAGGACATCCGGCCCTCAGGCCACCCTCATAAAGTCTAATGGTTTGGTCGGAGACATTCATGCCAGTGGCCCACTGAAGGTCACTTCGTAGGGGTCTGGCAGAGTACTCATCCTGTTCCTGGTGTGATCATTGTTCTGCTTCAAAACCAAAGTGCATTTTAGCTTTATGGTCATGAACTGATGGCTGGACAATGTCTTTCAGGGTTTCTGCTGGACAGCAGAATTCATGGTTCAGGACCTCAGGTTTGGTTGTAGTTAACTTTGGGGGTTTTTCCAGGAAAACTGTTTATTTTGGTTGGTATGGATAGTTTTTTTTTCTTCATAACTGAAATAATCTTTCGAAACTGTGTTTTGTGTTTACTCAATTTATCTTTGTCCGATATTAAAATTTGATTAAATGAGACAAAAAAAATAAGTGCAGAGGACAAATATGTTTTACACAGCATTGTAAAATTATTACTCACTTTAAAAAAGAAAGTGATAAAAGCAGAAAATTTACCCAACACTATTAAAATGTAGACTCTAACAAGAATGTTTCAAGTGTTTGTTATATAGAAGACCTCCTGTTTGTAGATCATTTATGTCATGAAACATTATCAGAAAGCGGCATGTTTAGATGTAAACCCTGATTTCCAACTCATGCATACCTTTTTGATGGGACCATAGAAAGTTGCATTTAAATCTGCGGAACCCATATGGTGCTGTAAGGTGAGTTGTCTACCACTGTGCTTACCGAGATAAAACCTGCAACCAGAGGAAATCATGGTTGGTTAACATCAAATAATGGACAAAGTACAACAACTCATTTTACAATTATCACTTTCAGCAAAGGACAAAAAATGTAAGACCATAAACAGGACGTTTGCCATAGTAATTTTTATAGTAAATCTCTAATCATGTATTTATCAGTGGGCAATAAACAAAACTAAATAGGTTGTTGTGAAGAGTGAACAGATGAAGAGCAGACTGGTTGCTTTAAATGAAAGAATCGTTCCTCATTTGTCAATTAGGATGAACTCTTAAAAAAAAAAAAAAACTGTCATCATCGCTTTACATCCAAACAGGCTCCAACGCAACGAAATGACTGCTAACCAGACTCCACTAAAATCAACCTTTCATCGAATCATCAACAACTTCAAGGAGAGAGGTTCAACAGCAGAGGAGAAAGCTCAAGGGCACCAAAATAAGTCCAGCAAAGGCCAGACAGAGTTAGGATTCAACTAAGCAGTCAGGTTGCCACCAGTGTGGAGCTAGCACAGAATTGGCAGCACACAGGTGAGAATGTTTGTGCACACACACTGAAGCAGGGAGTTACTGACACTGGCCTGGTGTCAAGGCAGAACGCAAAAAAAGCCCATTCTCTTTGTAGAAAATCTCAAAGACAGGCAGATTCAGCATTATCAGGATGAGGCTGCAGAGAGCTGGGATACAAACTGGTTAAACTGGTAGCAACATCTGGAAGGCAGACTGTAGTTTTCCATTAGGCCATGTGTCATTATGTAACTCAGTCACATAAAAAACACTTCCAGGATGTTTTGATATCATTCTCTATTGATGAAAGTAAGTTTGCCAAAAATCCAGGAGAAACGTCCTGACGATTAATGCTTGATCCAACACACAATGGAGCAGTTTTAAAAGGCGAAAGCGATAAACTGTGGCTCAGGAATCAATACATCAATACAACAAAGAAACATCTGACAAAACTATCGCAGTCACAAAACTATCTGGCATAATAAGCTTATAAGGTTATAGAAGTGTTTTTTTTTTTTTTTTACAAATACTACCTGTTTGGGTGCAAAGCCTTTATTAATAGAACATTATACAAGCTCTGAAAAGCTAGACAAAATGTTTTAGAATCAGTAGAAGAAGAAGACAGCCATGTGCACAAATGACGAACCTTCTGAAGACTTCAAATGCATGACGTGGTGAAGGGGGGATATTGCACTTAGGTGTTGCTGATTGTGTTGGCCAGTATCCTGTAGTCAGGACCCTCACAGTGAGATCGACCCCTCCAAGGGAAACCTGACATTTAAGAAAATAATTTAAAAAAAAACTGACACAATCAGTAAACAAAAAAAAAAACATTCAAGGGGACAGATTAAAGTAACTGTCCACCGACTAGGCACATGACCTGGAGGAATAACAAACGGGTTGCATTTTTAAAATCTCAAAACTACCAAGATTTAGATTTTGCATTCGTAAATGTGTTACTGTAATAAACACTCCAACTATAGAGTGAAATAGACTGGTGTTCCCTTCAGTGACTAACACATGGAGTTACAATCAGTGGTTACAAGAGACCTGAAAATAACGTTCTGAAACTAACAATGCGCTATTATTAGCTGCATGATTGCTTCTATGCAACAGAGCTGTCAATCATGGAGTCGTGTGCTGACTGCAGACAGAAAATAATCAAACTGATCTGACAGACTGAGCTGCAGCATGTGGTGGGTCCTCACCCCAGTGGTCTGGAGATGTTGTCTGAACTCGTCCATGGTGGTGTTGGAGATGCTCATGTCCCGGAACATCCCCTCTAGTTTAGAGGTGAACTGACAGCCACACTCAGTCTGGATGATGGAGAACAAAAGGACCATTACAGAAAAACATATATTTCTAGACCCAGACTGCATGCCTTTGTATGCATTAAGCTGAGTCAATTTATCTTAAAAAATGTATCTTTATCTTACAACCAAAGACAAATCCTGAGCTATTCCATTTTCTTGAAACAATTTCCGAGAGCATTAAGCGTGCTAAATAAATCCTGCTCACCTTTAGCTTGGAGATCATGTTCTTTTCAGAATCGTCCGAGACGCTCTTGTTGGTGAGCAACCTTCGAGCCAGGTGCTGCTTGTAATACCTCTCAAACACATCCTTCTCCTGCATGAAGCGGAACAGCACCATGGCCTTGTCCAGTATAGACTCCACCTCCTGCTCTGTTAGCTGAATAATAATAATAAAAAACACCAAGCACAGCACAGGGTCAGCTCCCAACACAACCAAAACTAGATTATGTCCTAAATTAATGGACGTTTCATCCAAAAAAAAAAAAAAAAGAACAAAATCTTGATGTAATTTCTCATTTAATCTGATTAAGAATGATAGCAAAAAGGACCTAAACTGAAGTGATTTGATGAAGTTTGAATAAGCATGCCAGACCAGGCTAGCAATAATAAAAAAAGAGCAAGTAGAGCGATTACGTAACTCACCCCTTTTACTCCCTTCTTCAGTTTGTCATCGATGAAGAGTGAGAGGTATTCAGGTGATCGGGAGTTGAGGTTAAGGAAGTACTCGAAATCGCCAGCAATAGTTTGTTTGAAGAGCCGGTCATTGTTGAAAGACTCTTGGAGGAAACGGTCAAAACGCGACTTCAGGTCCAACAAACCCTGCAAGGAGGAGTCGGAGCAAGGCAGTAATGAGAGGAGGAAAATAAACTAGCAGTCTGCAGTGGCTGAAGCCTAATAAAGTTAGTACAGAATGAAGGTAGCTGGAAAGCAAGTTAAAATCCCGTTATGACCTCTAACCAGTTTAGATGCAGTGTTTTGCTTCTCCCTCAACAAATAACAGCTTTTCGTTTCGACATATTTAAACCAAATCCCCAATGTTCATACCTGGATATAATCTACAGGATTTTTTCCTTCTCCCTCCTCTGAAACGAGTGCCTTGCCTTGCTCCCGCAGGTATGAGCTCATACACTCACACATGGTCTTCAGCCCATTGGGAACTCGACTGAACAGCTTGTACATGCATGCTAAATCTGTAGACAAAAAACAAATATTACTCAAATCATCAGCATGAATTTCAATTTTGGCTTTTAAGGTTGAATAATGATTATCGGACCTCAATGATATTTAAAAATAACCTAATATTTGGCTAAATGTTCTTGAGCAACATGCAGAGAAACCAGACCGTTTTTGAAGCAATCAGCAACTTTCTGGCACGATATTCGACCTCTGTTCTTGGCAGAAGTGGTAAAATCTGATGTACTCAGATTTTAGTCAATAAATGTATTAATAGGGTTGATTGATGGGACTCTGGGCATCCTAAAGTAAGCCTTCTGAAACCAGTTTTGATGTGTTTGTGGTCTTTGTGCTGACGTCTAATTGTGTCCAAGTTTTGACCATCTGAACCAAACTAGACCCTCAGATAAATGGAAATCGGTGCATTTAAAAGTTAACTCGTACTGGTCTTCATATAAATATTCTATGCCAGAAAAAGGAATATGGATATAATATTTATGCATGTATGAGTGTAATGAGTGTTTGTAGACTTTTGACTGGCACTGTATAACTTATATAGAGTACTACAGAGTGAAGAAAGTTGGAGGTTTCCTATTTATTTGCTCAGTGAAGCGAGATCTGTGTAATAGCTGTAACTTGTGTGGATTTTATTTTCACAAATAATCAACCGACTGGATGAGTGAGCCCATACCGTCCGTTTTGCCATTCTTCAGCATATGGACCAGCCCTGAGTTTTCCATCTCTACGATGGTCTTCATGTGCTTGGAGATGAGCTCCCGCTCCACCACCTTGACAATGGGCTCCTCCGTCGATTTATCCAGGCAGTGCATTACCCGCTCAATCTCCTCATTAATTCTGGCCTCGACCTTCTTTATGTACACACTCGCACTGTTTTCTGCAAGGAACTTTTGGCTCTCCATCTATGTGAAAACAAGGAATTTATATGAATATATAGATCATCTGTGATCCAAAGCCGCTCTGGGAGTCGTCTATATAAGGTTTTTTTTACATCCTCTCATATGAATATGGCTCGCCAAAGAAGAGAAGATGCAGCAAAGGTAAAAACTGATTTAAATTCAAACAATGAATTAAGAGGAGATGATTTTCACCCAAACCTGGAAAAATTCTGCCGACATTTCCAAGAACGGTGCTTCAAAGTCTTCTTCGTAAACAGATCTTCCTTCAAGGCCAAGGATCATTAACATTTGGCAGGCGTTTCTAATGGCCCCCCTGAAGGAGAGGGGAAGCACACCAAATATTGAGGGAACACTCAGCAACATGAAAGAAAAACCTAAAATATTTTAAAGAGGGGGGAAAGAAAAAAATCTTTGGAGGGTGTTCATTTCACTAACTATAGCCGCCGGCCAACTTTTTAATATTCATTCATTCTTTATTTTCAGAACCGCATGTACCCTCCACAGCACGAGGTTCAGGAAGATAAATATTTAAAAATGTCAGAGGCTTTAAAGATTTCCCCAAAAGGCAGAAAGGCAAGAGATGTTTAGCAGCTCCTTTATTTCTTAGTCCAACAGAATGTAATCCTTTTCTTTGATCACAATTATACCCTCCCTAATTAGACCCAACTTCATGCATTTATCTACCTTCCCAATTATTCAGTAGGTAGTAATCTATAATGTATAATGCTCATCTACCTGTCCACCACTTCCCCCTTCCTCTCTCGTGCGATCATGTCCAGCAGGGTCTGTCGAAGGTGGTCTCTGATGCAGCCATAACGAACCACCTGATCCCTAAAGATGATGAGCCCCAGGTTGTAGACGTTTTCCACATTGTTTTGCTGCACATAGACCCGATCCTTTGGGACAGAAACAAAGAAGAGGGTTAAAAGTATCGGACAATATGTGAAATCTGCAGGTTACTGAACATGGACACATTTTATTAGAACACAACTTTCTGCTGGAAAACCCTTTAACCTGACATTAACATGATCTTTTAGGGCTTTTTCCATACCACAGCAGTTCCAGTGCTGAACTGGGGCTAGAGACAACTCCTAAATGGTTTTTCACAGCCAAAGAGCTAGCTTGGTCACTAAACCCTTAAAACGCCCTTAAACCCTTACATTTTCAAACTTTTCCAGCACCAAACTTCGGGGCAGTCTTTATATCTGTGCACCTTTTCCTCATTGAGTTTTGTAACCACAGCACACACAGCGTTCCCGATGTAAAGGGAGCCAATCAACAATCAAATACTTTGTGACGCTGAGGGGGTTTAAGGGTGGGCGATTTTCCGTGCCGTACATAATCACAGCATTGCATGCACAAGAGCAGAATGACGCCTGTAGCCGTCAGTACTGCCAAGAAACCAAGAAAGCGCTCAAAAGTATGGCTCCACTTTTCAAAATGCGATGTAGATTTGCTTGCTGTAATATTTGTGACGTGATGGGCAAGGCCAGCGGCGGGAATGCTTCCGGTGGTCTGTGTCCGGTCCTTGATTGTCTGGAAGCAGGTCTTTAGCTGCAAAGTTCGCAGCATACTGAAGAGCCAATCAATGCTGTACAAGCTAAAACAGGGCAGGGAAGTCAGACAGACTGCTATGATAAAAAAAAAAAGCAACAACAATGTTGGAGACGTCAAGGAGAACGCAATGCATAAGCCCCTGTTATCAGCAGAAGAGTCTTTGGTGGTGGTGGTGTTAATGTGGGCACGTATGTCTAGTCAATACAGAACTGCCCTTCACTGTCATGACATGCTCAGTATGACGGATTGCTGCAAAGTCTAGGACACAATACAATCTCTGGGGTTTCCTTAGTAAGAAAACTTTTTAACCAATTTGAATAAAAAACTGATCTCAACTGTATTGTTTGATAACTTGACCCTAATTGTGTCTGTATGATTCGATTGAACTGACTTTCTAAAGTGCCTTGACACGACGTGTTGTGAATTGGCTCTATATAAACTGAATTGAATGGTACAGTGACAAGTCCATACTACCTGAATAACATCATTATTAGAGTAAGCGTGCCCCTGAATGAACAACATAGACCTAGTTTCATCTTCATGGACGCCAATGCTCCAGCTCATCGAGGTCACATCATTAGGGAACGGCTGCTGGAGACTAGGGTACACAAATGGAGTGTCCTACACTTTCTCCAGACCTGAATTCAATAAATAACCAATGGGATCAGCTGAGTCGCCGTCTAGAGGCTCGTAACCCTGTACCCCAGAACCTCAATGACCTGAAGGCTGTCCTTTAAGAAGAGAGGGTAACCGTGTCTCAGCGGACAAGTCGACTTGTGAACAGCATGAGACGTCGTTGTCAAACTTTAATTGGTGCTCAAGTTCACCAAGTACAAGACTTGACATTTTTTGTTGTGGTTTACAAACCACTGTTGTTGGCTTTGGTTTCAATACTTTGTTTCAGATTGTTAGGGTTTGAAAACTTTTGTATTGTTTATCACTCATGTCTGTACAAAGTGCTCTTCCTTCCCACATGCCACAGAAAGGGGGATGGGGGAGAGGAGTGAGTTATGCTACTATCAGCAACATCTGGAGGCTGCTTGTACCAGTCTCCACTCCCTCTGTTTAAAAGCAAAACACATGCACCCTAACCCTTCTGACCCCACACACACACAGACACCCCCTAAATGCTTGAACTGTCTGTTGAATTGTGTGTGTGAACCACATATATAAATAGAGAGGGTGCCAACACTTTGTAGTCCGTTGTAGTCATGTGTCGTTCCTTCTGAGCTTGACTATTTGATAAATATCTCCAAAATTTTAATTGGTCCTTCGAGTCGGAGATTGTTACCCAACTTATCTATCTTTACAGTGACCTGAGGATCCCGGGGATCACCTGACGCCGAGGAAGCGCTACTGGAGGTCTGCCCCAGGACGGTGGTCCAAAGACCCGGTGGGTGAATTCACATCAGGCCGGTAGATTATTGCTTCACTCGACGCCTGGTGACTCTTGGGGTCCAAAAGAGTCACTGAAGTCAGCTCAGAGGTGAGAAACTGTGTTGTAATAAGTACTTAAAACAGTCGTAGGTAGTGTCTCGCCGTAAGGAGACAGCAATTGATTAGGTGGTATCCCACCGGAAAGGGATAGCAACAAATTAGGTAGGATTCCGCCGTAAGGGAACGGGATAATTTGGTTGGTAGCGTTCCGCCATAAGGGAATGAAATTAAGTGTTAAATAACAAAAGAGCTCATTAAACAGGTTACGTTGGCCGTAAGCAACTGTTGGGGAAAAGTGGACTAGTCAAAGTACTAATTGAATGAATGTGTTGTGTGTCTTTGGAGGACTAAGTATCTTGAAAGAATCATAGCAAGATTCTACTAGTCCTGTGTTTTATTTTACCTGAATAGAAAGACGTACTGGTGATCTAGGAGATACAGGACGGGTTTCATCCCTGAAAATTAACACCGCTGCGGACTAGCCGCAGTTGAAGGGCGTGTTAATGTCCTCTCCTTGATCTCATGCCAGTGAACTTCTGTTCAGGACATTCATAGTTTTTAAACTAATCTAATTTGAAATGGGGAAAGAACAAAGCAAATATAAAAACTTAGGAGATGTAAAGTTTATGGAAAAGTATGTGAAGGCGGCCGCAGAAATATGTAAACGATGGCATAAAAATAAGAATTTTCAGGTAACTTAATTACCACTGAAATCCTAAAATTACAGGGGGATCTTAAACTGGAGATTATGCATTCAAAAGATCCAGAAACAGTAAAAAACCTTGCTAGATTATAATTTCAAAGGGGACCTCTCAGTCCTTGCGTGCACACAGTTGATAAACAGATTTAAAAAAAAAAGAAAAAGCAAGAGCAGCCTTTAAGTGACAGTTTTCAACAGGTGATGCTCATCCAGAAGGAAGTCAATGGGATTGCAGTGCTCCTAGGAAATGCAGCTCATTCATTAACAATAAATGTTTCTCCTATAAGTGGAAGTTTTGCTGACTAATTATAGGCTGGATCTATGAAACATTATGTGCACAGACCAAATGAACAAGGTTCTGACTGACCTATGAACCTCACTGACCTGACAATGATAACATGACACCCAACAGACAACACTATTAAGGTGGACCCCACTAAGACCACTTTATTGATTCTTGGTGAATAAAAAAGAATTGAAGCATTCAAAACAGACCTAGTGGAAACAAAAAGGGGTTATGAGGAAACGATGTGCATTTTAAGAATAATAGAAGTCAAATTATGTTCAAATTTTTTGCAAATAAAATTACTCTGACAGAAAAGTAAGTAGTGTATGAATGTGTGTGAATGGGAATGACTGATTTCATTGTAATGCATCTTTGAGCGACCTTAAAAGCGCTAATAAAGGTTTGATGTTCTGATGAACATTGCCAAACTTATATCTCAATTAGGTTTTCAGAATCTTTTCTAAAAAAAAATCATATAAAGATAGCAAAGGTTCTACCTGTATTGACAATACTGATAAACAGGGTATTTAGACTTTTATGTGGCCAAATGTCTGTTTTTGTGAAATAAATGTCAGTTTCATGTTACGTAAAAATTAGGGTATATGTGCACAATAGTTAAAGACTACGAGGGGAAGTCTGAATCATAATAATATTAGGTCAGTTCTTTATGGTAAAACAAAAGGATTTTAATGTTGTTTGTTGATGTTTAGACTTTTTCCATTCAGGTTTAGAATGATCGAATAGACTCAAATTTAACACAAGATGAAATTAACTTTAACAGAATTACTGGACTGGACTGAAATAGAGAAAACTTGAGTTAATTGAAACAAAATGTAGTTACCTGAACTAAATACAAAGCTTACTGAAACTGTACGGTGTATCTATAAAACAGGGTAGGACAAACTAAGATTATAAGATATAATATGCCCTTCATTTTTTGTGTTCATCATTCATATTTTTAATAAGAACTAAATCAAGCTTTATTTAAAAGAATAGCAACTACCAAAAATAGTGATCTAATTTTTAAATGTAATAAGGACTTGCTTTATAAAAATAAAATAAAATAAAGTCCACAATAAAATAAAATATGATAAAAAAGAATAAGAAGAATTTGGAAAAACAGAGGCTTTAAAACCTCTGCAGGAACAGCAAGACACATTGCTCTGGCTTTACCTCTGCTTTCACAGCCAAATATAACCTTACAAAGATGTGGTCCACTCAATTTAAGCACTGGAGAACCGCATTCATGTAAAACAAAAGTTGAAGCTCACAAACTATTCTACAAAACTCACAAATTCTTTTTGTGGATGATTCAGCTTCTAAAGATAAGTTTGGGAAAAATAGAGTTGGTTATGCAGTAACCACAGAAACCGCAGTCATAGAAGCACGGGCCTTACCTCACACGTGCTCTGCACAGACTGCAGAGCTGTATGCAGTTGTAAGAGCCTGTGAATTAAATGAAGGAAAGGCTGCATCTAAACTTCCCCTCATACTGAACATGTCAGATCTGTTATTCATAGATGCGGACGTGCTGAAAGACTCACACTGACACCAGCAACAGAGACAAAAACCTGGCTTAAAAGCGGAGCTGTTAAACAGAACGATATCTATCATTTAGAAAATAAACCAAAAAAAAATCTCTACAAAACTGCAGCAACAGTGACACACGGGAATGTGTCAAAAAGGAGGGAAGATACACCTGGTTAATCCTGGTTAATCAACATTCTACACCATAGATTTTTTTGACTATGCAAATTGTATTGAACTTTCATGGTTACAGGGAAAGAAATACTGTTTAGTGGTTATAGACGCTCTTTCTAAATGGGTTGAAATATACCCAGCAAAACATTGTGATGCACTCACAGTGGCAAAGAGTTTAGTGACACATTTTTTCCCCACATATGGTATCCCACAAATCATAAGATCAGATAATGGGACTCATTTTGTAAATACTGTAATAGAACTGTGCTCTAAAGCATTAGGGTTTCAGTTAAAAAACCATTGTTCTTACCACCCACAATCTGCTGGGTTGGTTGAACGAACAAATGGAACAATAAAAAATAGATTAAGGAAAGCGATGGCAGAAACAGGGTGGCCGTGGCCCGAATGCCTATCCCTGGTTAAACTATGGATGAGAATAACTCCAAATCAAACTGGTCTCACTCCATTTGAAATAGTGTATGGAAGACCTTTTCCATTGCCATCAGAAATGGATGACATAGGAAAAGCACAGCAGGAAACATCATTAGCTGAATGGATGAATAAAATGTTACAAACAAAGGAAGTACAGATGTCCAGTGCTCTGCCGATAATCTCTGCTCCTATTCCACAGAACAACCTGAGACCTGGTCCTGATTAAGACACTCCATAGAAAGGACTGGAGCGCCCCCTGCTGGAAAGGGGCCATACCGAGTTTCTCCGACCCCCAAACCGGACAGCTCTAAAAATCGCAGAGGAGACCATCCTGGAATCCCCCAAGAGCCACTGTAGCCAATATTACCGTTACAGGAGCCAAACCAACCGACGGGGTAAAAGGGGAAGACCGGCTACAAAGGGGGCTGGTGACCCATAGGCTCAGCATCTCAAACCGTGAAGAGAACAACAGACCTGTGCCCAACTTAGCATGGCTTTTTGTAACATGTGGGCAGGACTGATTAGCCTGAGCCTAATTCTGGTAGCAGGACTCTTTCTCTGTTTAAGGCAGGATCCACAGGATACGACATCACACGAGAAGAGATGGACACCGACGGCTCTCATCTCAGACCCCTAAAGAAAGGAGGAAGACATCTGTTTTTTGCAGAAAATATTGGTATCGTTATGTGTATAAAAGAGCTAAAGCACAAAAAAAAAACAGGGGTTGTTTTTGTATGTTTCTATCATGCCAGTTCATTCCCAGGGCCCTACAGTGTATGTGAGAAAAATGAATTTCACAGAAGCAGCATGTGCCTTTTCAATAGGACTCTGGGGGTATGCGAAGCGTACATATTTCATTGTTCCCGGTCAGACTGGTAGATGGATACCCAAGGATCATAACAACCAAAACGGAACATACTGGGTCGAGGGGGTAGCTTGGTTATGCGGGAATAACCTTATTTCATACTACCCCCCCAAATTGGTATTGGGGTGTTGTGCCCCAGTTTTTCACATCTGACCACACTATAATACTCAGTAAGGTAACGATGATACCCACCTTCCCCAAAAAGGCTAAAGAGAGACATGAAAAATGACCACATGACCCTATCTGGGGAACTAATGTCCCGGGATGAATTTAAAAGCTTTGGCCAAAAGGAGATAAAGTGACACTATCTCTCCTTCCTTGGCTAGGTTGTGGGGCAAACTAATGCCCCGCGTGTGGAAACTTAAGCTACCGATTAGGGCTGTTTTTTTTAATAACTCCATAATAGTAGAAGATGGCCAAAACATAGAAATGAACGCTATGCGAGCCATGATAATTTAGAACCGCATGGCTTTGGATATTCTAACAGCATCAACGGGGGGCGTTTTGCGTTTGCTGAACAATACTTGTTGCGACATATATTCCAGATAATATACATTCCTCAGAAAATAACAGGAGCACTGAATAACCTGCGTAACCGCAAAAAAAGTCATGACACACCCACCAACCCGACTCCCACTTTCCCCTGGTTAGACTGGATGCTCCAAGGGGGATGGATGAATTGGGTTAAGATTTTCTTACTCGCTATAGCAGTATTCCTGATCATCCTGTGCATCTTGTCAACATGTATTATTCCATGCTGCAAATGTATGGTAAAAAGGATAGTGACTCAGTCAGTCACAGTTGCATATGCAGCATTGATTCAAGTCGACACCACATTGGACCCAAAAACAGATGACTATGATTACATGTTGTAAATGAATATATCTTCAATGCCTGAGTGTACTCATAATTGTGCTTCATAAAATGACCTTATAGCAGAAAATCGAAAGAAATTGCTATTTAAGTGAAATGAGGAAAAGTACAATGATGACATGAACAAGACTTGTTTTAATTCTTTTACTTTTATTACATTGTTTTATTGTTATACTCTACCATGGTTGGTGGTCGCCTTGGGCGGAGGGGCCGTGTGAGTATTTTTCCAATACAATATAATCTGCTTTCCGTCCGTGGGTTTTTTCGCTCACACAGAGTGATTTCTTTTACATGTATCTAATCATGACCTTATTCCTGATAAAAAAAATGAGGGACTGTTAGGGTTTGAAAACTTTTGTATTGTTTATCACTCATGTCTGTACAAAGTGCTCTTCCTTCCCACATGCCACAGAAAGGAGGATAGGGGAGAGGAGTGAGTTATGCTACTATCAGCAACATCTGGAGGATGCTTGTACCAGTCCCCACTCCCTCTCTGTTTAAAAGCAAAACACATGCACCATAACCCTTCTGACCCCACACACACACAGACACCTCCTAAATGCTTGAACTGTCTGTTGAATTGTGTGTGTGAACCTCATACAGGGGTTGGACAATGAAACTGAAACACCTGGTTTTAGACCACAATAATTTATTAGTATGGTGTAGGGCCTCCTTTTGCGGCCAATACAGCGTCAATTCGTCTTGGGAATGACATATACAAGTCCTGCACAGTGGTCAGAGGGATTTTAAGCCATTCTTCTTGCAGGATAGTGGCCAGGTCACTACGTGGTACTGGTGGAGGAAAACGTTTCTTGACTCGCTCCTCCAAAACACCCCAAAGTGGCTCAATAATATTTAGATCTGGTGACTGTGCAGGACATGGGAGATGTTCAACTTCACTTTCATGTTCATCAAACCAATCTTTCACCAGTCTTGCTGTGTGTATTGGTGCATTGTCATCCTGATACACGGCACCGCCTTCAGGATACAATGTTTGAACCATTGGATGCACATGGTCCTCAAGAATGGTTCGGTAGTCCTTGGCAGTGACGCCCCCATCTAGCACAAGTATTGGCCCAAGGGAATGCCATGATATGGCAGCCCAAACCATCACTGATCCACCTCCATGCTTCACTCTGGGCATGCAACAGTCTGGGTGGTACGCTTCTTTGGGGCTTCTCCACACCGTAACTCTCCCAGATGTGGGGAAAACAGTAAAGGTGGACTCATCAGAGAACAATACATGTTTCACATTGTCCACAGCCCAAGATTTGCGCTCCTTGCACCATTGAAAGCGACGTTTGGCTATAGCAGCCCGGCCATGTACATTGACCCAGTGGAGCTCCCGACGGACAGTTCTGGTGGAAACAGGAGAGTTGAGGTGCACATTTAATTCTGCCGTGATTTGGGCAGCCGTGGTTTTACGTTTTTTAGATACAATCCGGGTTAGCACCCGAACATCCCTTTCAGACAGCTTCCTCTTGCGTCCGCAGTTAATCCTGTTGGATGTGGTTCGTCCTTCTTGGTGGTATGCTGACATTACCCTGGATACCGTGGCTCTTGATACATCACAAAGACTTGCTGTCTTGGTCACAGATGCGCCAGCAAGACGTGCACCAACAATTTGTCCTCTTTTGAACTCTGGTATGTCACCCATAATGTTGTGTGCATTTCAATATTCTGAGCAAAACTGTGCTCTTACCCTGCTAATTGAACCGCAGAGTGGGCTACCATCTTGCTGCAAGATTAACAGAGACTCATGTGTCGTTCCTTCTGAGCTTGACTATTTGATAAATATCTCTAACACAGATGATAAAATCACCTTTGCATGCTTCTACGCCCTACATTTATGATGTAATATCATTGTAGCATCAACTTTTTATGTTTTCCATAAATTTCACCTGAAAGCCAAATATCCCTAACTTTTTGTGAGAAGTGTATATCGCTTACACCACTTTATCACCTAAAGTGATTTCAGTGAATAAAAAAACAAACAGTTGGTTGTTTTTAGTTTAAGAAAGTAGGGTTAAAAATCTACTAGCAAGTCTTAAAATATCCTAAATCCCAGTGATAACTGAGCATCATCAGCCTGTCTAAGCATTCTTAATACAGTGTACCGCAGCGTCCTTGTTTAGGAACGCTTAACGATATTAAAAAAACAGATTTTACATAACCCTAAAGCCCCATTTTCTTGATGCAATCAATTCCTTCCTCTCACCCAGCTAAGAGTCAATGCTGAAAAACAACCAGCTTATCAGTGCCAGTGTCCGGGCTTGCCACGGTGGAAACACAGGTGCTAAGGGAGCACTAGAACCAGTTAAGAACTAGAACCGGTTTGGTGGAAAAAACCGGACTTAACATGTAATCATTTAAAAGCTGTATCACTGCCTGCATAGCAACAACAATAGCGGCACTCTCCCCTTTAGCAGGACAATATATGCTCTATAAAACTGGGAACATATAGGAAGGCTCAGAGAATAACAAGCTGACGCAGGATCCGATGGACAACCTTAGACGTGCTTTAACTTGACACTGAATAAACTGTTTAAACTACTCAACATGTCAACTCACCATGTACATCAGGATGTCTCTGATCATCACCATCGCAGTCTGGTGGTCGTTCCATGCCTGATTTAGTGTCTGGAGGAAGTTATTGTTTAGGGAGTTCAGGACATCTTCTCGTACCTTGGGCAAAATAAAAAAAGAAATGTTCACATAGTTGGTGCTACAGCAAGTTCCTGCAGTCTCAGAAAAACAAAATAACCCTTTAAGGTGTGGTATCTAAGAGCTGAACCAATCTGACAGCTGTGATTTGCTTTCAATGCCGCCTTTTATTGCCATCCTTCCTGACTGTATAAAGACAACATCTTTTCCTGTAGTCAGGTGGACAGCAGGCTGATGCTAGTCACACTGCAGTGTGACTCAGCACTGTAAACTGAGGGCCTCAGTAAATGGAAAACCTCAGGGCACGCTGACCTTCCCATTTAATCTCCTTTAGGGCAGAGATGATGAATTCTCACCTCAGCTACACGTGTCACATCAATTTCACGACAATGATCTAACCTTTTCTTTTTACACATCCCACTCAGATCTTGGAGGCAGAAAAAAAAGTAATTTTGCAGGTTAAAGAAGTTATAAAGACATTACCCAAGTGCTTCATGATTAAAATAACTACAGTTTTATCATATTTAATTAGATTACCATGTTATTAAAAATTGGATAACTCCAAAGAAAAGTACTTTACTCTACTGGTGCAGAGTTTCCCCTTGGATTTTGGTCTTGGGGGCTGTAGGTGGGGGTTTGGGGGGCAGGTAAATTACAGTTTTGGCCCATACGGCCTTCCATACTAGGGCATAAACCATCACGGTTCAATTTCTTGTTTCCTCTCTGCTCCACGCTCTCCAGCATTCTTCAGAAAATAAATTAGAAAAAAAATGAACTTGAATGTCGGAGGAAGGTGGGTTCGCCCTGCCTCTGTGATAGTGACAGTATTGTAAAATACAAACAGCATCAGTGTGGAAGAGCTGCGTAGAGCACAGTTGAGATACTAGTCATTTGGGTTCAAAAAGTTTGTGATGCAGAAGAACAACTTTGTCCTCACGATTAAATGCAATCACACAAATACAGGTCAAATGATCACCAAGTCATATGAAAACAGATGGGAACTGTGCAACCATTAGCAAAGTGTTTTAGGACAGTTCTCAGCAATAAAATCATTATCAACAGGAGCAGGATGTGACCTCACTGAAGACCCTTGCTGCACGTGTCAATTCAGAGGTAACTTTTAAAACAAGTGATAAAGCTATGTTCGTTTTAGGTGGCATTTTGTTTGAACATTATTGCAGCTTTCTTAACCTATTTAACCCCAAGTTGGAGCAACATGTGCCTCTTTTTCCACTAGTCCCTACTCAGCGTGGTTCAGTACGGCTTTACTCACTTTGTCGGCTTTTCCATAGTAACGGTTTCGTGGAACCATTACTATTTTAGTACCTAAATGGACGCGGTTCCAACCATGCCGAGTCGCGCTGAAAACGCGACGATAACTAATATCATTAACTGTTAAATCGTTTTACGCTGAGCTTATTGTGTATATGACCATAATAGCAAGCTAGCATTAGCTAAACCTCACTTGCTAGCTTGTACCCTTGCATGGATTCCCTCTCTCTCCTGTACTCCAGAGTGCTTCGTCTTGCTGCCTTCTCTGGTTCTCTTCTGTTACTCGAAGTCTGATAACAGCCACAGACTGAGCAGCAGTCAAGGCTGTAGTAGGGTTTGTGTCGCATACAAATCACATCACGTTACTTTTTCGGACTGTGGAGCCGCCTTACTCTCGACCATCATTGTCACATTGAAATGACCACGTAGTCAGGTCAGCTTAGTAGCTACTAATGGAAAAGGAGCAATATTAAAGTTGTCCAATAGAAATTCTGGTTGGGACAAAATATCAGTTAGGAGGGGACGCACAGTCATAGATCATACATGACTGAGATGACGGGGGACACAATCGTAATGCTAATATAGGCTAAGTAGTTATGTATAAGTAGTAGTTTTAAGTAAATACATAGTACAGATTTTTGTAACTCAAACACGGTATCTGGAAGGTGCTGGGCATTTTGGACAAAAAAATCTTGGTATGACGACTTTAATCTGGAAAGATTCACTGTTAAATTTATAATTAAACCGTAGTATCCTACTAATTAAATGCTTTAAAACACAACCCTTCCTGCTTAGTTACAAGATCCGCATCCCCCTGTCCAATTTATGATATTAATGCTCCCAAAAGCTCCCAGTTTAAAAAAAAAAGAAAGCAAACTGTCTGGGCATCATTACCAACCATAACATCAACTACCGCACTTCTTTACACACGTAGTAATGTTCTGTTGAAAAACATCAGTTTAAACCAGCGTCCAACGAAACCCAAATACCCCCGAACAAAACCAATACAAAGTTACAGACATAAAGTCATTAACCAGGACGCTTCCTCATCAGCCATATGAAAGAGGAACCTGTCCTACAAGGTCTGCAACTTAACAAGATTGGTGTAGCAACCTGTAAAATATTAACGTTTTAATTGTACTTCCGAAATGACTGAACTAAACTAGCGCCATCTTTGTTCTGCGAGGACATACACCTGAAGCAGCAAATTTAGTCCTTAAATGAATCCTATGACAGGCGATACTGTATGTTTTTGTACGTAGTCCATGTCGTAAATCCCAATATGACATGTCCTGATGAGTTTTAAAGGCTGGGATGAATTGGAAGTATCCTGATATACAACACCTGGACCTTTGAGTCTCTCTCTGACAAGCTAACTGGCATCCATTAAGAGCATAAATCATTATATTCCATATCATATTATTTCAGCCTTAGCTGCTGTCAGCAACAGTGAAAGAGCAGTCAGCACATACAGCTTATGACAGAGAGATCAGGAGAGCCTCTGCAGATGGATAAAGGTAGCAAAATGAACATCACACAGACCTCAAAGATAAGCAAACACCCAAACTGTCAGTTAAAGGGTACAGTAGATAAATTAAACATCGAAGTGTGAAACTGCAACTCTCCGTATAGTAGAGTGGTGTCAGGGCTTGGAAGCAGCCTACACAGACACAAAAAAACACAAACTGTGTTTTAGTTGTATGCTATGTTATTACTAAATAAAATGTACACTTTCATATGATTTGAGGTGCATTTTTGGGCCATCTATAAAAACCTCTGTGCAACTTTCAGAGGCTATTATTGCTGTAATATTACTGGTAACAATTGGCCTAGCCTCTTCTAACTTATTCAGAGCTCTCTACGACAGCAAAAATCTCCGACACAATGTAACTCCGCAAACTTAAATTAACTACATTTTGATAGATCCTGTTAAGATTAAATTTGAAATCAAGAAGACGAAAAAGCAGCGGTGACACCTTAGCAGCACTTGACCAGTCTGAAAATAAGTGCCACAAGATCCACCAAGAACGTTTAGATCAATCAATCAATACCAAAGTTGCTTTAGTAGTTAAATATCTCACCCAGAACAGCGATTGGCACCCGATGCATGCAGTGATTGCTGTGGGTGTCAAGACGGCCCAATGGTTCCTAAATTCAAAACGCAGCTACGTGCACTTAGAAATATTTCATTCAGTCTCCCATCACTTGACCGTTAGCTGTGCGGGCCCGTTTGTGCGGTGATTTTTAGTCTTACTTTGTTGATGAGATGTTCAGTGACAACTTCTCGCAGGCCTGTGTACAGTTTCTCTCCGTGTTTGTGGAGCACCATTGTGTAGGCATTCCTGTAAAGTTCCTCAAAGCTCAGGCCGCTGTTGTTCTTCCTCTGTATTTCCTGGATAGCATTTTTTAGTAGGTCCCAGATATTGTTGACATACTTCTCATCCATCGTCATCTGTGAAAAAGGCAGACAGTTGTTCACCGCTACGCATTTCATCTGTGCTAAAACTTTGTTTAGATTAATCTAAGTGTAGATTAGACGGTCTAGACGGACAGTCTGAACAGAAGCGTGTTGGTGACCTTGAGGTACTCAAATTAAATAATAATGTAGAGGTGACAACTTTAAGTACTTTTTATTATCATTGTAACCTTTAACTTCTATGAATACTTATTTACACATCTGTGAACTAAATAAAACTACATTATATGACAGGGAGAAGTTTTTGATTGTTGTCAAGTTCCTGCTTGTGTATTTTAATGAGTATCAAGTATACATTGGCTGACCGCGAGCTCCAACTAGCACTGGATTACCTCTCTACTTTGACAGAAGACTCAAACATGTTAGAGTTTGAGTTATCCTGATTGGTAATAGACCCCAGCCCATCTAAAGGATGCCAAATTTGTACATTTATATTACATCGAAACGGTGAAGTGAAACCACAGCCCTAGTCTGAGAGATCCTTCTGGATTTATTGAGAAGGACAAGAACAAAAAAAAAAACAAAAAAAAAACAATCCAAATATCCTAAAGGAAGTGACTATTAATCATATCAAATAAACCAAAATAAAATAAAATGAAAGCAGTAAATTTTCACATTTGTGTAGGGCTGCAACTAACGATTATTTTGCTAATTGATTAATCTGTCAACAATTTTTCCAATTAATCGATTAATAATCGGATAGCAGAAGGTGCTTAATAGGAGATTTTTTTTTTTTTTACAGAATTTGAACCAGGTCAAGCTAAAGCTTTACTACTTGAGGAGTTCTGGAGAGAGCATATTTACAGACAAATCAGATTTTTCATCTTAAAATGTATATGTATTTTGTACAGTTTTGGAGAAATTACTGCTCTGGGTTGTTCTTTCAATGGCATGTTTTAGAGTCTTTAAAATCCAGTTAACAATTATTAGATTACTAAATTAGTTTACAATTATTTTAACAATCTATTAATCCGGATAAATCCGATTAATTGTTTTAGCCCTACATTTGTGCAAGTGTGCAGTTTTCTACATGTAAGAAAACTGCTAAACTGTGAAAATTAGGATCTATTTATCCAAGGACAATTATTTAAAACATGACATCCTAAGCTTGTCAAACATTTTTTTTATAAACTATGAAGAATGTAGGAATTTTAGGTTTTCAGCAACAAAAGACAATCATTAAATACTAACGTAAAATATCACGGTTGGGGCTGAGACTACATTTGGAGGAATTTAAGATGATCTCCAGGAATTACATTTAATTAAATTCAAATGAAACACATGCTAACTGACTTTATGAAGGCTCTCTCTCAACCTGCGTTGACAGTGATCAACAGTGCTGCTTTTGATCGGGTGGACAGCTACAAGTATTTGGGGTTTGTTCTTGATAATGCTCTGCCAAAGACAAAAAAGGTCCACTAATGGACAGACTTTTAAAGGAAAATGACACCGTCTAATGACTTGTTTGAAAAATTAAAACATTTTTTTCTAATCTGTTTGAAGGTTTTGTATCACTGCCTGCATGGTAATTTGTCTGTGGCCAATAAAACCAGACTTAGTAGACTGTATAAAGTGGGGCTTAATATTTCAAGGAGGAATCAGGTACAGGCTGTGGACATTTAAAACAGGCAAGTGCTGAGAAGGGCACCCTCTGTCATGTTATCATCCCCTCTTACGGGACTTCCAGCTTCTTCCCTCAGTCTATCAGTATAAAAGTGCCTGCCGTGCAAACCAAGAGGCAGCATGTTTCTGCGGTACCTGCAGAAACGTTATGGTTGGGAAAGTGTGTACATTCTCAGGGAAAGATGTATAATCTTTGAGTAATAATTTACAGTTTAATACATTGTGCATATAGGTTGGGGATTTGTGTGGTCAATTATCTCCATATTTCATTAAAATACTTAACTATGAGGCGACTGTGGCTCAGTAGGAAGAGTAGTCGTCTTGCAATCAGGTTGCGGGTTCGATTCCAGCTTCCCTCTGCAATATGTCGATGTGCCCCTTGGCAAGGCACTTAACCTCAAGTTGCCTACCGATCTGCGTATCGGCGTATGAATGTGTGTGCATTAGTGAGTGCGATTGGGTGAATGTGGCTCTAGTGTAAAGCGCTTTGAGCGCTCTGTATGACTGGAAAAGCGCTATATAAGTTCAGTCCATTTACCATAACTACCAAGAAAACTAAACTTACATGATATGGTTAAATTCTTGGTTTAAAAATGCATTGTTTTGAACAATGGAAGGAGGCTAGGGCAAAAGGACAGTGGCTACGTGTTTATACATGTGTTTATGCAGCTCAATTTTCCAGGTCACTCAATATTCAAACAATTTACTACTAATTAAGAAACCTGAACACAAGATCAACAACAACACGGTGTGCTTCTTCAAACGTAGAGGCTCCAACATATGCATGTCATGACGCTCATCGGACCCTGTCTAGCCAGGGCAACGCATGAAGAAGTGCTGGTTGCACTGACACCAGCAAACAATGTCACAACACCTGAAGTAACTACGCGATTCATGATAAAATCAAGTGACATGCAACCAATCCATCAGCAATATGGACGATGAAGCTAAATACTCGCACAGCCTGTGTCGGATGCTCATGCAGAATGAGGTCAGCTTGATAATTAGGTGTTTAAGTAACTTGCAGAAGAGGGCAATGTTGGGTTGACTGGGACGGAAGCCACGATTCCAGTCATAAAATAACAGAGACAGCTAAGATGCCAACAAGACGAGAAACTGGATTTAGATTAGCGGATTTGGTTGTCGTTAGCATCAATTGGTAGCTGTAGAAACGCAGCTAATAGTTCTCACATGTGACCTAAACAATATGTTTGAAAACATCTACATGGAAATATTATGGCACATTTAGTTTAAATGCATACATGCTGCAACCTTGCAAACAATAAGCGTTCAAAACAACAAGTGTCAAGAAGAGCGGAGGGGTTAGCCTCGGCTACGTCGTATTAGCTAGCTTCCGTCTGAGGAGTTGCATTTATTTAGTCGTTTAGCAAAAATCAAACGGACACTTAACAGTTTTAAATGTGGTGGCGTCGTAATAAACTGGGCACCAACTACACGACAACAACGACAGGACATATGATGGTTGCACTTTATTTACGGACAGCCAACTCGTATGAGCCACTCAGCTGTTCGGCCTACTATCACTTAGCCAGCAGTTGAGACCACGGTGATCGAGTGAGTACCCGACGGATAGCCGGAGCACCTGATGCGGTGTGCACTTACAGGAAAGGCCCGTATCCTCATTTTGGTGTCTTTCTTGGTGCCGCCTTTGCTGAGATTGGACATAGTTGCCTCGTCCGTAGGCTCTGTATTCACATGAAAGTGTTCTCCGGGAGGGACAGGGGTGAATACTGGTTCAAGGAGGAGCTGACGAGCTTTCCGTCAACCCCGCAGCTCCGCGTCCCGCACCGCAAGTTTTTTTGTTGACAGCTGAACGCCAGGCCAGATAACTCTTCATACAGCAATGGCGAAATACCTGAAGCTCTCTCCGCGCACAGATCACGCTCTCCAGCTAACGCGAGAACTTCAGCTAAGGATTTAAAATTTGAGCTTTTGTTGCAAAACTTTTTTGTCTAGTTTTAACTTGTCACCAGGTTACTTTGTTTTCTCCATCTTTTTGGACAACAGATATGAATAATGAATCAATCAAACAAACAACGACATCTTAGAAGAAAGGCTACTCAGTGACATATCTTCATAATAAAACTTCAGTCCTATTTTTGTACCTTAATTTAAAACAATGACGACTTTTTTTCCAGTTTTATTTTAATCTCCAGATAGCTTATTTATTATGTATTTATGTACTTGTGTATTTCCTGTTATAAAAGTTATTAGCTTGTTTTGCATCTGTACCAGTAAGGATCCATGTTCATTTTCTTCAGTTGTGTGAGCTGCACATTGTGAGCTGCGTTTGAAAATTGCTATATAACAAATAATTTAAATACTTGAATAGATCACTCTCTTTTTGAGTTTCTAAAATGTATAATCTACATACATTTTCATTTTTTTATTTTTATTTATCATTATTTGACAATCCTACCATCATGAGTCCAGCAGTCACTGGGCGGGAAGCAGTGAAAAGGTCACCTATTTGAGACAACAGGAAAAAAAGCACACACACACACTCTATACCTAAAGTAGCCAGTTAACCTGACAGCTATATTTTTGGAATGTGGGAGAAAACCAACAAATCTGAAGAGAACCTATTCATGCACAGCAGCAAGAAACCCGGCTGGGATTTGTAGTACTGTTGCTAACAACTGCAACACCGTGCAACCAGTTATTTGAGAGTCTCCTAAAAATATCAATAAAACTATGTATTTTCACCTTCATGCAACACTATTGCAGATCTTTGCAAGTTGTTTACCTAAAGTTATTGCTAATTCTTGTTTAGCTTTGTTATATACAGAAGCCTTGTGTTTAAATATAATATTTAAGACTTATATAATTACCTCATTCTGGTTTGTAGCCTATACCATTTGAAATGTGCATTGTTTTCATAACACTTGATATTTTTTTGAGTCATAAGAACCAACCCAAGGCGCAAGCAAATTAAGCAGCTTAGCCAAAATTAAGACCTGGGCTCTAAAAGACGACATAATTTATCTGAGAGCAAACAAACCAAATTTATTCACATTTTCAAACATGTTAAAACATGGTATCTAAATAGCACTCCGTATACAAATCATATAATTAAAACAACTTGAATTCAGTTGCACCGTCAATTACAGGTAATAATGCACAAGTGTCCAAATAAATGTGACATGAAGGGGAAATTAGTTTTGCTGTGCTGAGCGATGGTAGCAGGAAGATCAAATTCTGTTGAGGCCCTTACACAATCTTGGGTGAGCTCTACGCTGGAAGTGTTTAACCTTTCTGAGAACATTACCTGAATTAGATTGATTTTGAAACCGACAGTGAATGCTCCCTGAAGCAATTCTAACTCAACTCTCAAAATTTATCATGGCCAAACGTTTTGAGTCTGACAGAAACTTTGTTTTTTTTACTGCTGCTGCAGTAATGTTAGACCTTTTCATCAAATGTTTCCATGCAATACTGAAGTTTATTAATAAGCATTTCAAAAGTTTCAAAGGCTTTTTATCATTAAATACACCAATCAGGCATAAAATTATGACCTTGAATAGTCGGCGACCCTGGGTGATCCGCAGCCATACAACTCCATTTACAACAGATTGCGATTCATTCTATATTCTGACCCCTTTCTGTCAGAACCAGCATTAAACATCTTCAGCAGTTTAAGCTGTAGTGGTTTGTCTGTTGAATCGAACCAAGCCAACTGGCCTTCACTCCCCATGTGTCTCAGGGAGCCATGGCCGTCCATGACCCTGTGGCCAGTCTACCACTGTTCCTTCCTTGGACTACTTATTTTTAATGGATATTGAACACTGCAGACTGGAAACACCCCACATGAACAGCAGTTTTGAGCTTGCTCTTTCCCAGCCATCATAATTTGTCCCCTGTCAAACACATTCAGACCATTATGCTTTTTAATTTTTCCTGCATCCACCACATCAGCTTTGGAGAACTAAGTGTTCACTTTTTGTCCAATGTATCCCGCCTCCTAACAAGTGCAATGGAGAAGAGACAATCAGTGGTCATAATGCCTTATCGATGCACAAGAAGTTTATGCAAAGCCTCAATAGTTTCTCAATGAGATTAGGATCTGGGGTGATTCTTAGTTATCACTTTTACCTTGTGCTTGTACAGTAAGTCACTGCATTGCTCCTGGATCTTTGAGCAAAGATGCTCTTGGAAGATATTTTTTTCAGGGCAGTTTTTTTTAATGCAAAATAGTGACTTAGCCCACCCTTTTAGGATTACACATGACTAGTTTCGAGATGCTTCAGTGTCTTCTCCTGAACGTCCTTAATTTTAGATCCCCCAAACAGTTTCAAGCGGGTTTCATCCGAGAAAATAACTCTGCGGTCCAATCCTGTTACTTCCTGCAGAATATAGCTCTGTATCTGATGTTTCTTTGAAGAGAAGTAACTTGTTTGTTGACCTCCTTGAAACCAGAGCAGCATAAAGAAAGTTTCAGCCTTACTGTGCATGCAGACCTGTTTGCTGCCATTCCTAAGCAAGCTCTACGCTGGTGGCAGGTCAATCCTTTAGCTGAATATTTTTAGGGGATAATGCTGGCACTTAATTAACTTTCTTAAACTTTCTAAGGCTCTCCTGAAGCTTTCCTCAGAGCAACTGAACCTCTCTCCTTGAAGTTCTTGATTATTCAATACACTTTTTCTGTGTGCAATCTTACTATAATCAGTTTCCTTACCAGTGAAGCTCTTTTGAAGCAAAGCATGTGTGTGGAGGTAATCCTGGTTGACACATAAATAATGATTAGAAGCAGCACAAAGCATGCAACATTTTACAACTTCACCTTAAACATCAGCCTTTGCTTTATTGTGTAAATTCACTCTGTAGCTAAGTGAAAATGTAGACTGTACAATCACTAATCATAGTCGTTCAAGAACAGCAAGCCATTTCATATGTAAAAACAGATAAAAATACCATTTTATCTAATAAAAACAGACAAAACAACAAATTAAATTCATCACATTTTAAGTTTAATTGAATTATAGCCTACGTTATCAGAATAACGGGTAAATACTGACAGAAAATGCAGCTCCTTTCATTTTGCTGTAGGCCTCTGTGACATTGGCTTGTCTTCATATTATTTTTAGAGGGATGTCAAGTTCTTGGCAATGTCACCATTGTACCATCTTTTCTCCACTTGATGACTTGCTTCACTGTGTGACATGGCATATTGCATGAACTGGAATTTCTTTGGTAGTCTTCTCCTGACTGATGCATGTTAACAATGAGATCCACTTTGGAAGCTCTCTGCAGACCGTGGCCTTTGCTATTAAATGCAGCTAAGATGATGTCAAGAAAAAGAGCTGATCAGAGACACTTTGAATGATGGTAGGTGTGTATTTACTGCTAATTAAAATGAGTTTGAATGTTGTAGTTACTTATGAAACCAACCTCCTTTTATATCTTATGTTTTATAACTGGTTATATGAGAATGTACACACTTATTTTAATATAGTTTTGTACTTTAAAAAAGCTCAGTTAGCTTTTTTATTCTATGGTACAGCATATGGGTCAAACTAAAGGTGGAAACAGCTCTAATGATCCATCTTGGTTTCATTTTTATAAAACTAAAACCTGGCATTTTAACAGGGGTGAGGAGACTTTTTTCTATTCATTGATCACAAAGAATGCGACATGGTCCAACTGGATCTACAGAGATGCCTTTGTATTTTTATGTTATATTGTGAAGCATTTGTGTGCAAACAAACACAACAACCAAAACACCTTTCACTAGATTTATTTCAAGAAAGAAAGACAGAAAAAAAACACAAACCAAAGTGTCGTTTTCTTTCTTCTTGAAAAGAACCAGATCACCGGCACTCAGAGCCCACCAACTAAATAGTTAAAGATGACCAGATTTACCTCTCAGTTTAAGCACTATTTATACAAGTAGTCTGGGTGTTTATTTGTGGTAGAATATTTTCTTTATATCCTAAGTACACATTTAACTTTCTCTGATCTTGTGTGTAGAAGTTTTGGCTTGGGGTTGTTCAAAAATGGCTTAGAAAAACTGAAAAAATGAAATAAATCAGGAAGCAAACACTATAAATACATTACAGAGTTGAAATACAGTACTTCCAATTGTAATGATGACAGACAATCAAAGACATTTGTGTTTTTAAACTTTGTTATTTACAGCAAATATATATATCTATATATATATCCTTGCCACTTTTAGCAAATATGTCACAGGTGATCATTACAATGTTATCACATCACAGGTTTGAGTCCCGCTGTTCCTGCTGTGATGAGAGGAAATACAGTAGATTGGCCTAATACTTCCTGGACAAGCTGTCACGATGCAGCGTAGTCACCAATGCCCCTCAGACATCAAACTATTCCTAAAGTCACGTCTGGATTCATCTCGCAGCTGGGCCAGGAAGTGGAAAGTGTTTGCTTGGCACGTTTACCCCTGGCTCTCTATAACAAACATTAACAGACAAACACAGACTCAATATAGAAAACCGTCAAAGATCTAAACTCTGAAAAGAATTTGCAGCAAAAGAAAAGTCCCATTTCATTTACTTTCTTTTTATGGAAACAAGATTTACCACTTAAAAAGCATTTGGCAACTCAGACCCAAAGCAATAATAAACAAGAGGCATAGGTATTTAGTAAATCCTATTTACGTAGGTATCTATGCAATGTCACAGAAACTGAGGCTTTATATGACATGAAAAAAGCGAGAACATATGAAGGAGAATTTAAAAAAATATATAGTGGAGCCAAAAGTGTTTTTTTAAACACACCTTGATGACCTTTTAAAAATTAATCAGTTCATGAAGCACAGCAGGGCAGATTTAACCCCTTCATCCAGCTGTGCTCAGGTATATTCACAAGACACAAAAAAATATTTCCTGCAAACACCCCTTGTATGATCCTTTAAAAAGAAAAAATTATTGACATTTACTATACTCTCTGGATCTCGTATAAGTAAAGAAGAAAATACCCCAGTACTTGAGTTGATTTCAATTTTCTCTCTTGATCCTAAATGCACTCTAGGGCTTTGTAAAAAATATTCACACCCTTTGAAGTTTTTCACATTTTATCATGTAAAAAATAGGCTGCAATGCATTTTATTAGGATTTTGTTTGATTTACCAACACAAAACTAAATGTTTCAATGTATCAAACAATCTTTAATATCAGACAAAGATAACCTGAGTAAATACAAAAAACAGTCTTCAAATAAAGAATGATTACCCCCTCACTCCCCGTTAATTCAAGAAATAACTGATTTCACTTGTTTTTTTGGTTCAGTATTACTAACTACACATCGGCCTCATTACTGCCAGACCATTCGAATCTGAGCATAACTTAAATATAACCTGTCTGTCAACAGGAAGTAGGCTGCAGGATCTAAAAAAGAAGAGCTACAATGTGAAGATTTAGATCAGAGCATATTCATGGGTTATAATGGCCCAGTCAAAGTCCTGAAGAAACTCAAATAAAGAATCTTTTACAGAACTTGAAATTTGGTATTTAAGCTGAATAAATTTGAGCCATTTTGCAAAGGATATTTGCCCCTAGATTTGCAAAGGAAGTGGAGAGATTAAAAAAGACTACTTTGTGTTGGTCTGTCACCTAAAAATCCACTAAGATACATTGAAGCTTGTGGTTGTAACATGAGAAAATGTGAATACTTTTTCAAGGACAACCTTGTCTAGTTCAGTGTCATCCACACATCTATTTGCCCATCCAGTTATTTGCTCACCAGTCCATTTGTAGCACACCAACACACAGGCTTGTCCTCCCCAACTCTGAAGCATTTTCTGAGCCAAAGTTGTTAATGTGAAACTAAGTGTGACATGTCATGGCACCAAACTCCAGATCTGTGAAGTTTTAGTCGTTTTTTTTTTAAATGAGGCACAAATTTGAGAACTCAACTCGTGATGTTTTCTATCATGGCTACATCTCTTGTTGATTCTTTTTTTGTTTGGGAACAATTATGCTTTCATGTATGATACACAGACAGGCAGGAATAGAAAAGAGGTGAAAGGACACAATGTTTGAGGTCTTTAAACAAGTGTTTTACAAAATATGCATGTTCTCAGTCAACACAGTGATACTCACACTATGTCCATACAAATATTCAACAAACATACTAAACAGACTTTTTATTCCACTTTTATATATTAAAAGCTCTAATAAAGGCAGCAAAGATACGTGATAAGGCAGATCCATAGGACACACTCAGTGACACTCTCGATTTAACACACTCTAATGCACAGTTACACCAATGAATGAGATGGATTGTTTAAAGGGCTTCTTTTTTAATCTTAAAATGATTTAATAAAAGAAAAAAAAATGCAAAAAGAACAAAAAAATGCAGATAAGGGATTTGGGTGATGAAAAAGGATAAACTGAATGTAGAGTGCTGTGGTATTTGTTTTGGTACGTATTTGCCCCCTAATTTTTCTGTTTTTGCAGGGTTTTTTTTGTTAGATTGTTTGGAGCATCAAACAATATTCAATATCAGACAAAGATAACCTGAGTAAATTCAAAAGTCTGTCTTCAAATAATAATAATGTAATTTATTAAGGAACGTTTGTGAGGCTTTGGGACTCCAGTAGGCCACAGTGAGAGCCATTATCCACATATGGAGAAAACATGGAGCAATAGTGAGGCTTATCTAACAGAATTATTTTAAGAGCATTTGAAAGACTCATCCAGGAGGTCAAAAATGAACCCATAATCACATTTAAAGAACTGCAAACCTCACTTGTCCCAGTTAAGGTCCATGTTCATGACTCAACTATAAGAAACAGACTGGGCAAAATGGCATCCTGCATTTCTGCTTGAGCACCTGCACAACTTGCTGTCACTGATGAACCATTAATTCTGCTTTGTACCATAAAATAAGGCTGGAGAATGTCCAGCCATCAACTTTTGATCTTAAGTTCACTTGACAATGATCCAAAGTACAGCAGCAAGTTCAGCTCTAATAGACCTAAAACAAAAAGAAACAAAATCAAGGTTTTGGTGTGGTGTAATCAAATCCTGGACTTAAATTTCATGAAGATGCTGTGGCGTGACCTTCAACAGGTAAATAATAGCACAAAATCCTCCAATGTGGCTAAATTAAAACAATTCTGAAAAGAAGAGTGGGCCAACATTTTTCCACAACAATGTTAAAGACTCATTGGCAGTTACTACAAGCTCTTGTTGGCAAGTGTTAAAGCAGGCTTTTAGCTATAGGGTGCGATTACTTTTACACATAGGTCAAAGTTGATTTGGATAGAGGTGAATAAAGGAAATCATCATTTCGTACTTTCTCAGCTTATCTTTCTCTGATGTTCAAATTTGTTTGATGATTTGACACATTTGAATGTGACAAAAAGCAAAAACAAGAAATATTTAAGGAGGGCAAACATTTTTTCACAGAACTGTATGTTTTACTGCATGAGTGGCCATGTGACTAATGTTCACAAAATCCACGTTTAAGTCTTTTTAGTTATATCCTCTTGTGTTATTGATGGGTGATTGTCAAAAATTGCCCCTAAACTGCAATAAAACAGAGAGGGACAGTGGATTGACACAAGCTGGAGTTTATATGTTCAAGTGAATGAACAAAAGCAGAGGGAGGTCATGGTTTGCCTAAACATACTGAGACGAGGTGGATACAAAAATCTGCTATGATGGTGTAAAAATAGAATGCTTTATTTCTTATGAATGGCTAAAATGAACACAGATTCATTTCTAATTGGTAAAGTGTCCGTCCATCATGCATTCAAAAGCAGCAGGTGAGATCGGTGGCAACTAAATTGAATATACGCTGTAACAGAAAGTATAGCACTTCATCTCACTGTTACACGTTGAAGGAGTCTTTGCCACAACTACGAATGTTTCCATCTTGTTTGTTCGAATATATGTGTGGCAATTCGTTTTTATTTTTTACAATCTCAGAAAGGACCAGTATTGTACGAATGAACGTGTGACATGTAAAAAGACACTCGTCATCTTTTACGCTCCGCGACTGGTTGACACTAGCGACATCAAGCATCAAATCAGTGACTCAGATGAATCCACTCAGTTCAAAACATCCGTCTGATTCAGTTCCCGTTCACCAAGGCCCACTAAGCATACCAGGTGGTTGACATCAGAGAGACCAGCCTGTCTATGGGCTCTGGAAAGATATTCTTCGCCTGTTAATGGACCACAGGAAAACTTCAGGAAAAACACAAAGTCCAACGCCCCACCGTTTGTCACTGGCCCTGACCTCCCTCTGTGTTGTCGAGGCAGCCATTTAGACAGTGGTCATCGCTCCCGAAAGCACCCTGTGACTGAAGCAACTCGTACTCCTGGTCCAGGAAGTCCAGGCTGTTGTTGCTAGGCAACCCACGGATGGTGAACTTATGGGAGACCTTTGTCCACTGCTCGCGATTCGCCGCCACCCGCTCGTACAGCTCAGTGGCCCCGGGGAACAGTTCAGACAGCAGCCTGTGAGAAGATAGAGGGAGGACGGATTCATTTGTTGCTTTAATTAGGATGTTTGAGGTAAGCAACACTCAAAAGTGAAAGGTTTTTTTTTTTAAAGTGGGCTTCTTTGCAGAGGTTGTCAGCAGTCAAAAGGGGTAATTCAGTCTTTTTAAAGTGATTTTCTGTTCAGACATCTCACCTACGGAACACAAAACTTTTAATGTACATCAAAACTTTGAGCTGTGCAAAATACCTTTTAGATTTATCAAAAAAAACATCTCAATTTAAAAAAATCTTAAAATAGAAACCTTTCATTAGCAAACAAATTTTAAAAATTTTATTTAAAAGCAAAACTTTATCAAATAACCAATTTTAATTGCATTCTGTCTAGTTTTGAACTAAAAACTGTTTGTTAATCATACAAAAACTAAAACAAAGACAGTTTTTACCCAAATAAAAGACAGGGATCTTTTATTCTAAAACAGATTCCTGTTCGATATGTATAAATGTTTTTTATTTTTCTAATCTGTTTAATGAATGGAATTAGAAAAAAATCAGATTACAAATAAATTTACACATTATTGTCACGAGGCAAAATTTCCTTACTAAGATGGAGTTGGTATCAGCAGTCTGTATCTTATCTGCAGTATAATAGTCTGGTATTGGGCTTAGCTTGGGGAGTGAAATTCCACTGGAGACATTTAAAGATGGCAGTAAACCAATTTAAAATTTGACCCAGTGTGAATGGCTGTTAGCTCCACTCTGCTGGTTTTGCCAAACATATATCCTCAAAACACCTTCTAAAAAACTACATGCATGTTAAATACTTACTGCTATATCATGTGCCCAAAAAACTCACTACCCCTGTTCATCTGAGAAATGTATAATTGATTCATATCCCGAAATCTGACCTCCATTCATTCCATTTGTGAAGTTCAAACAATAACATATAATAATCTACACCTTATTGTGTAGTACTTATTTAAACCTCTGGTAAAACCAGACAAATTACAAAAAAAAAGAAGAAAAAACAGCTAAAAATGTTTTTTTATAAATCTGTTTTTGTTACAAATTAAAACATTTTTACTTGTTATTGTGAAACCTTTCTGACCAAAATGAGACGTTTTAGAAGAAAGTATAAAATTACTGTGGTGCAGAGGGTAATTTTCTGGGGGGAACCTCAGACTGAAAATGTTTGATGTGTCTCTGCTGGTCAGTCTTGACTAAAACCTGCTAACCAAGAAGAGTAGTTTACTCTTAAATCTTTTTTTATTAAAGGGTATGTTGCTAAATTACATAATAAAATGACAAGTATATCCCCTAAAGCCTGCCATGAGGTGATGTAAAGTACAGTAAAGTGGCTTGAGGGAGTCAGATTTGTACACACTTGTAGATGGGCATGGCAATATGCTCCATGAAGCTGATCTGTAGTTCTGGGATATACGCTTTCTCTCTGTCCATCATCTCACTTGGCCTGTTCCCCATGGCTTTTTCCTGCACATACACAACACACACACATTGCACAGACATGAGTAATGAGCTCAATAATCTGTATAATGATGCAAAGTTCAGCCACATGCTCAATATCACCAGAAAACATGCAGTTGCTGAAACGCACCAGATCTCCTTGAGAGAAGAACTCTTTGTAAATCAGCTCCTGTGGACACACAGAGGCATACAGATATCACCGCACACATGGTTTCATGTCTACAGAACAGCGACAGTAATAGAGTTCAGTCTGAATTTGTGTCAAGGGCTAAAAAATAAAAACATAAAAGCATGTACTTTAATTAAAGCTTAAAAGTGGTGAAATGCATAGGTTGATAACATATTTTACAACAGGCTGGTGTTCTACAAGCTTGATTTTTTTTCAGTTTGCTAATAGAAACAACACCTGCTCTTCCCCTTTATTACAAGACTGTTGTGATGACTGTATCCACTCAGACCGACATAAGCCAGATATTGTACAGTAATCTCTGCTGGCTGCAAGAGAAACATGTTTTTTTTTGTTTTGGGATCAAGGATTACTCTGCATTTGATTTGAGCGTTAGGTGTTTGGAGATTGAGGGTAAGATTTAGGGCAAGGTTTACAGGGGTTTCGGAATTGAAAAGGGGGCAGGTCAAGACTAAAACCTAATCCAAAAATGCACAGAAGAGACTACAATGCAGTTTACAGCTGTGAGTGTGTGTGAAATATTTGGTGTTCAGTCATTGGTTAATAAAAAACTTTATAAATGTAATAAAGAAAACAATACAATTTCTACAGTGGTTTTCTGTAGTGTGATAGCCACTAGTGGAGTCTGTGAACTGACCGCAATCTTGCATGTTGTTTTCCAGTCCTTGGTTTGGTCTGACAGATCACATGACGTCATCAGCAGGCACAGCAGCAACGAGTGGTGGGTGCGACTTTTTGTGTTGTACCCATCTGAAGCATACACACAGACACATTTCAATGATATTTCATTTGACATCACTAATACTTTAAAGGGCAAATATCCTTCCATATTTTAGAGCCAGAAAAACAACAAATAAAATCTCCATTGTGGTTCAAAGCAGATAAGAGCACTTTTCTGATACAAGGGCCTTTGGACCCTTCTAAAAACAGAAAGGCACTACAATTTATGAATGGTGATTTGTTGTAAGCCTGCAGAGTGTGGCAAGTAATTGTAAACAGAACAGAGATGCTTTTCTTGACAGGAAAGGCTCTTCTAAAAGGAATAAATTGAACGAGTGTTCGGCCGCTTATTGGCAACACAGAAAAAGGA